>CM030007.1:58367618-58385118 GCA_017639485.1 Pluvialis apricaria
CTGCATGGTAGGTGGGCTTGAGCTGCTGGGACCCCAGGAGGGTCACGAGCTGAGCGTGAGAAACGCCGAGCAGTTCCCGTGCACCCGCCAGGGAAGGGCCAGGGTCTCACTGCACCCAACCCTCCAGGAGAGCCACAGCATCCAGGCACCACTCTCAGCCCCAACGCATGTGGGAAGGCCAATGAAGGAGAGAAGGGCACGAAGACATGTCCTTATGCACATTGCCCACTGGAAGCAGGAAGCCACTTGCTTTTCAGGTTAGTGGGTGGCATTAGTCAGAGGTAGCTAATGCCCAGGGCTCATGGCTTTTTGGATGCTCGACTGAAGCTGGGCTCCTAGGCTGGTGCTTCACAGAGAAGCATCCAGCAGCAGCTTGTACCGGTCCAAGATACTAATTCTCATTTCATTACTAAAGAAAGTCTACTTACTTTCTAGTAAGTGTGTAGGTGTGCCTACACCACCATAGCATTGGAAGAAAATGCATATTTATTTACTATTAGTGACTTCAAAGTGCAAATAGAAGAAACCGCATATTACCAATGGATCAGTCTGACGTTCGTGTGGTTGGACATGATCTCCTTCTGACCTCCTTCCCACATGTACATGGGTCGCAATTTCAGCTCCTGCTCGCATTGTCTTCTGCCTGCAGTTAATGATGTGCCTAGTTGGAAAAGTGTTTGTGAAGTGGTCATTTCATTCATTTGATCAAGTCTGCACCTTTGTATCTTCAAATCAAGAGTGAAAGTACTTACCCAGATGCAGTGGTTCAGTAATCAGTAGGGGGATATTGCACAAGCAATCCATCAGCTGCTTAAAGCTATTTCTGTATGGGCCCTCTCAGGGCCCTAAATTGCTCATCATTAGGCAGAATTGATGCATTACATTTTGTCCTCAACTTTTCTAAAAAAAAAACTGTGGAGCTAATTTCTGGAATTATTCCAATATACCAGACCTGTAACTAGTTTTGAATCAAGGTCATATTGTACAGTTAGGGTGCTGATATTTTGCTATCACATAAAACAACCGCTGCATTCCCTCTGCAGCCTTGGTTGAAGACAAATGCGCGCCCATCCATCCAAGGTTCTGCATGCACTGGTACGCACCAGAGCTCAGGTGCAAGGGCTATCATTGCTCAACTGACCGCTTACATTACAGTATTTTTTGCGTTGAAAACCCACTGAAGGGGCAAAAATGCAGAATTCTGCATCCTGAAAACCTCTGTCAGCAGAAGTTAGGTGAGGACTTCTTGCTTCCGTCCCTTCCCTGGTTAACATCCATAAGCACTAACCAAGTGGGTTAACTTTCACATGCATGTGGACATGGTCTTTCAAGAGCCATATCTTGGGCAGCACAGTGTTGATCAACTGGACTGAGTCACGAAAGTGCTGGCAAAAAGGGCTTCTATGGAAAACACTAGTTTGTCAAAACAAAACCATTTAATTAGATGTTTCACATCATTTTATCTCCGTTTTAAAGTTTTACCCATTTGGATGTAGATGCACATGTACTTAATTCTGCGGGACTCTGCTTTATGTGTGTGGGATTGTGTTCATGCACACATACATACATGAACACATACACGCACACACATGCACATTCACCGGCATGCATATAAATCTCATATGGCTTATTTGTCTCAGCCCTGCCATGCCGACTACCCGACACGGATATTCCACACTCCTGCAGCTCCACCTCCGTACCCGGGACCAGACACTTGGGATCTCCCAGCTCTAAGCAAGTGGTTGACAGGATATTACAGCTTCTCTCCATCATGAGGCAGAGCATGTTTCGCCACCCAACTGGAGAGACTTCCCACTGCCCTGTCCTGGAGCATGTGGAGTCCCCAGGGAACTGGAGCAGATAATTGCTCCCATTTTAACAAATTATGAAGCTGAAGGCTGTATAAATAATTTATCTCGTTATTTTCTCTACTGTTTTCCCCTTTCTGTGGGTAGTAGTTGTAAATCACGGTAATGTGTAAGCAATAAATGCATTGCAAAATGCTTGCATTTTTCAGGGGATGGAAATGCTGTCTTTTGCCCAGCTATCTGCCCAGTTTCTTTGCAGGACTCACCTGCTGATCAGTTTTAAGCAGCGTAAAACAGTCAGACCCTGTAAAATACACACAATATGCCAATAACATTTCATGTGGCTAGAACTGTCTTTTCCTGTCCTTCATCCTGAAAGCCAGCCAGTCCCTAGTATAAATTTAGTAAAAGAATAAAAGAAATAAACTTCATTAGATTTCCCACGTTAAATAGATCGAAGCCAAACTGTGAACAACAACAAAAAGTCAACAAGTGCATTTTGGGCATGTTTTTTTACAGGGCTGGAAGTTCTTCTGCTAAAATTCATAAAATGTACTGTAGCTTTTGGGTTTATTTGCCATAACTTGGTACTAGCAGACTAGGAAACAGATACTGGTGTTTGCCAGCCAGATATGCATCTGTGTGTCTAAAAGGTTTATTTCTCGTACTTTCAATTATGAAATTGGTATGCGTGCTGGCAATGTATGTGTGTGTGTGCACACATATATGTATACAGTCACGCACATATAAAGCACAGCCCTACAAAATACAAGTGCATCTACATCTCAAATGCGTAAAACTTCCAAACTTCTCTATAGAAATAGTATAAATGGCCAAATCCTCAGTAATCTAAACCATAAAATAGGGTCTCACCAAGTCAATATAAAGAAGGAATTATTGTGTCACCCTTTGCTGCACGTTTCAACAGTAAGTAATAGATGAATCAGAGCAGGACTTTGCAATTAAAATCTTGATCTGTTTCTTTAAAACAAATATTGACAGCTGGAGGAAGGATCTCGTGATACGTGCCATTAATAGTGCATTGGGACAGCATGGACACATGAAATAAGGAAAAGCATTCAAACAAAGGGCATTGAGCTTTTTGAGACTGTTAAAAGAAGACAGATGGATCATTACTTGGGGCAAAGCCCTCTGCTCTGCAGCTCTGTTGCTGCAGATTTCATCAGCTCTGGCTAGGAGAGATGCCTTATACAAGCTGAAAGGACACTTATCCCCACAACATAACCCTACTCCATGTTGTCATTTAGCCTGCTCCATTTCAGAAGCGTCCTGGCTCCTCTGCTGGCAATACTAACCAACAGTGGAATGACTGTTTTGCAGGAGATGAAGCTGATGTGAGGCACTTTGGGCTGGCCCTCCCTCTCCTGGATGTACTTTTTCTCCTGGTTTATTGGCAGTAGAGAAAGATTTGTCATCCACGTGCCTTGGAGTGCACTGTGAAGAGGTCTTTTATAGAAAGCTTAAGGGGTGGAAGACCCCTGTCACTTCTCACAATTTGGTATGAAAACAATCGTGTCAACCTAGAAATTCAACAGCCTTGGATATGTGTCTCATACCATGCTCTCATAATGTGGTCTCATATGGTCTTTACTCCATTATCTGGAGTAAAAAAAGTGTCTATTCTCTTGCTTCAAACTCAGTTAAACTCTTGGTAAATAAAATGTCTTTCTGGTGACTGCATCCAATTTATGCATGATATTTGAGGGAGAAAATGGGACGTGAAGGAAACTACAGTTAATTTTCTAACAAAATTAAATGCAGTGTAAACCTTCCAGTGATATCTGGGAATTTTTTCAATGTGTGTGACCCAAGGAGGAAAAATGCAAATGCAATCAGAAACTTTTTTCTTTGCCCTAAAACCACGCTTGCACGATCTCACCGCTTACTGCAGGGAGCCAGTAGGAACAGACAGGGTGCTGTACATTTCAGATTGGGCTATCATCTTTTTTCCCATGCAATCAAGCAGTGTTTTTGAGAAGATGGGACCGGTAGATATCCATACACAATGCTGGTCCTCTTTTGAGAGAAAGGAGAGAAATACAAAGCATTGCAAAGACCCATGTTTTTTTACTGATGACTCATCTAAGAGTTCATGGAGAATGTGATCAAGTGACTGATGTAAACTGACTAGCTAAGTGTGAAACAGCTAAGCTGAATGTGAACAAAGGTATTTTATCTGATTGTCAAGAATGTGCACAACACAGTTGCAATCCCTTTTGTAAGCAAATCCATAAAACTACTAATCAAAGAGGATGCCCTAATAGGTAAAGGGATAAATTAACTGTGTAATGACAGTATTTATCTGAGAGATGAGAATTCTTTCAAACATGAAGCTCTTACAAAGCAACGACACTTCAGAAACCCTTAGATGTATCATAAGTGACAATAAAAATAAAAATCCAGCTTTAAATGAACAAAAAGAAAGTTCACAACAAATGTGTTCTTTAGTGGCCTCTGTCCCCGTGAACAATTATTTTGTTCTTCAGTGTGGAAAGGACAGAGATTCCCCAATCTTCCCCTGTATTGCGGAGGGGGTTTTTTTTTCTAATCAGCCAGGAAGAACGCATCAATCTGCTGTCACAACTTGCTCACCATTTCTCAGCCACACAAAGTCTGTCGGGGAGCTTGGAATGAACACAAGCTGGTGTTGTAACTCATTACACCCTTCCTGCTCAGCATTTATTGTTACACCTTCCTGCTTCTCCACAAAATACAAAGGACTAAAAACCATTTATTGCTTAAAACAAGATTGATTTATGGACACTTTTTTGTTTTAGGAACAATTAATTTTTGTATCAGGCATTCACTGAAAGACATATATGTCTTGGCATATCAAGATGTCATTTTACTGTTGATGATTCTTTTTTTTTAATTTATTCTGCGGAGGCATTCAAAGTTTCCTAAGAGCTTTCCAAACACACAGTGGTTACTCTAGAATAATAAAGGTCTAAGAACAACCAGCAGATGCAGGAAAGGAGCCCAACCGAAACAGAAATTGGGCAGAACTTTGTTCTTGGCGCCGTTTTCACAGTGCCCTGGTGCCATTCTGCCAAACGTTTGCTGTGGCCCATCTTTTGCTGTTGATTCACATCACTGTAACAGTTTTGGCTTTGGCTTTGGCTACAGTTTCCAGGATCACGGCAGTCCCCTATTTTCAACTTCAGCAAAGCAGCCTCTCCACTCCATCCATTCTGGAAATATTTTGCCCTGCGATGTGCACATCCTGTCCTGGAGCTGCTCTTGCTGCTACAGAGGAGGTCTGGTACTTCCTCGCCAAGGTCACAAACCTTCCAACCCACACAGCGTACCTCTAGGTGCACCCATCATCTTAGCCCTGCAGCCACCTCTTCCACACAAACACCTTGGGATGGTGGGCACCACTTGAGATCCTGGAAGCAGATGGGCAGCACCTGTTTGAGTACCTGTAAAAGCCACCCTAACACAAGCTGTGTTTTGAAAGGCAACCTCCTTCCCAGTCTCATCATCTCATTGGCTGCTCTGCAGTAGGTCACACTGCTGATAATGAACCCACTTGAAAAAGGGATTCTGTTTCCAGCCAGCTCCATCCCTCCCTGCAGCTGTCTCTGCACTCCCTGAGCACCAGGGCTAGCACGGGGAAGGATGAGGATTTGTCCTCAGTGGCGTGGAGGAGAAGAAGTCACTTTTCAGTTGGCATAAACAGGTTGTGTGGCTGCACCCTGAGCTGGGCAGGGCACAGTTGGCCACTCTTCTGCCACTGCTTTCTCATTTCTAGACTGCCTCTTGGAAGGTTATCTCCTCCATGCATAACATCCAAGTCCTCTTTTTTCACTCTCCACATCGATTTCCAGGCTGTATCATGCATCCAGGATAGCAGAAGGACAGGATAAAGTGGCCTGATAAGCCATATGAATGCTGTTTTGTCCCTCATTGTTCCTTCAGGCAGCTATCAAGAAGCATGCGATAACACCATGACTGCAATCATTATTCACTACGTTTCAGAAAAACAGATTTTACAAACACAAGTGGATTTTCAGTTCTACTGAAACATTTATGCTAAAGGAAACCACAAGTATGAATTATCGTTGGTCTGGCATGTGTTTATTTGTAACTGGCCGCTCATTTCACCAGTCCTTGATTAGATATTACTGGCTTTCCCATAGAAAAGAGGTGAGGAAGAGCTTTGTAGCAAGAGGCCTAACAGAGGTATGGAAATATAAAAAAAATATTTCATATTCTTTTCCTTGCCAGAACCTCTTTCATTTTAAATTAGTGAGATTCCTTCTTATCAAAGGAAAGAGAAAAATAAGGAACTGTTGTTTCACATATCGTCGTTTTACATTTAAGTGACTGATGTTTTAGGGAAACTTTTCTGTGTCGTATTTCTGTCAAGCAATTGTGGGCTGGGATGTGTGACAAGGCTGAGCAAACTCATCTGAAACACAGACACAATAGTTTGTTCATGAATGAAAACTCCTCCACAGACATTTGTCTAAACTAATACCACGCATGCAAATATTTGCAGAAAAATAAACAAATAGAAAATGTTAACCAATATAGTTAGAGCAAGGGGTGAGTTGAAATTTAATGGCTGATATGTTTCTGCATATATATATACAGAGAGAGAGAGAAATATATTTGAAATAATCAGAATAAATATTTCTGTTCCGTGGTTTGAGTGGACATCACCAAAAGGACAGAGACTTGTTCCGGTTCCCATTTATGCAACTCACCCTCAAAGCAGGGTTGTCTGACCTGCTTTTCTGCAAGAAAATTAAATGGTATCTATCTGCTTTTGGAGAGAGGATGTTTGCTGAGACTAGATATAAGTATTATCAAAGCTTTTTGGTACTCATTCCTGGTTGGGAGAGGAACATAACGTTACCTAAGTTAATCATAATTTATTTATATTATTAATTGTTATCTTTCTGTATAGTAGCTTGTGGGAAACAGTGAGGATGAAAAATGTGTCTTAAATTTCTTTTTACTGAAGTGGGAACCCGGCTGACACACCTTGGAGGCTTTTTTTAGTTACTGAATGTTGGCAATGTTAAGTGCCTGTGCAAAGGCTTCCCCTCCTGGCAGATAGGATCCAGTATCCACTGGAGCACATCAGTGTCAGGTGATGCCATTTTTCCCCATTTTTTTTCCTTGAAAAAATATATTACAATGCAAGCAGCATTTTATGAAAGTGGACATTGCTGTATCAATTTTTAGAATAGTGTTGGTTGTTATTTTCTCTGCCTCCTTCACTTTTGCTGTCTTTTGAAAATGTGAAAAACAATTTCCCCTATAGATGTTGTCCCTATTCCATTTGACAACATTGATTTTTTTTTTATTTGTTTTGAGTGGAGCCAAAACCCTGGCATGGCTTATTTTGTTATTAGGAACAAAAATATCAACTTAATTACCACCTAGTCCTGTCATGCCAAAACAGGTTATTTCTGTATAGCACTGTCCACAGATATCAGTACAGCACTGGAATAATAGTTGCTCATTTGCTACCATGCACTCAGCCAAGGGGAAACAAAATTGGATCTTTTCTGCAAAACCTGAGAATAGGAATGAACAGCTCTCCTTCAAACCAAACTGTTGAAAAGATGCTTTGTGACTTTATTGGGCCTTGGATCATGTCCCATTTGCCTGGGCAGACATAAGTATTTATATTTAATCTTAATATCTTCATTGAAAGGTATAATGTTTAAAGATTATATCTTTGTTTTTACATTTTTACATTCAGAAAATCTGAAATCAGTGGGGTTTTTTTGATAGCAATAAAACAAGGGTAATAAGAGCATAGGACAGCCTAACAAGTCTTCCTTTCTGTGCTGGTGGACCTGCACCCTGTTTTCGCTTATGCCTGTATGAACCTGGAAGAACTGCAATGAAATCAGTGTTAGCATCCCAGAGCTACAGGCCAGGTTAGTGCCAGCAGAATTTCACCCTTTGTTATTCTGGTGAGGAGAGGTTCTGGATTAAGAGGGTGCACATAAAGTTTAGGAATTGCATGAAAACTGTCCTCGAGCACAGGTCAGTGGCAGAGGAGGAGCTCAGGTGAGTAAGGAGAGCAGGACAGAGCTGTGCAGAGGCTTGAATGCAGAGACACGAACCTGATGCTCTTGAGGCAGCTGCTAAAGAGGGGAACCAATGTGAACAAATTCACAATTAACTTAATCCCTGAATAAACTGGGTGGATGGGATCTCCCTCCAGAGGTCTCCAGAGCTGGCTACATCTCCTCATTTAGTGTACAGGGAATCAGGGAGGACTATTTCACTAAGTGCTTAGAATTGTAAGAACAGGTTCGAACTCAAAAGTTTCGGAGAGTTAGATCCCAAATCTTCCACCATACCTCCACTAAATTCCCTAGTCTGTTTCTGTGACATTCAGCAGTCTTGTGTGGAACCATAGTTAATTCATATGCATAAGTCTCTCTTGGATGAAACTGGAGCTGGTGGGATGATTTTTCTTTCTGTTGGGAAAATGGTAATTTTCAACAAATCAAAAAATTTTTGAGGGAGAATTAATACGGTGGTTCCCTGGCCACTGGTCTGGAAGCCTCACAAATGGGCAGCCAGCCAGCAATCTCTCTGTGAAAAATGTTCCATTTTTAAATTTTTCACCCTCAGTTAAGACAATTTTTTTCCTGCTGTGAAAGGTTTTAGTGGGAATAGATCTATTCTTTTCTGGGCCCAACACTGTCTGTGTGTTGTTATTAATATTTATGATGATTACAACATATCAGGCAAGTGGCCCTCGTGTGATGAATATTAGCTTTTATATTACTCTCACCTTCTCTAGACTGGATGAACATTTTTTACTCTTGATCTCCCAATCATTTAAAAGATCAGGACACAGATACTTTAGAAGAATTAAGGAGCTTGAGTGTACGATTTTACAACACTGCCCCTATCCTATTGATTAGTTCTGTTTCATCCCCATAATATAGTCAGCACAGCTAGGCAAACATACAGAAATTGCTCTTTCCTTTCAAGAGGAATGTCAAAACAATAAATAGATTAGTTATACCAGCGGTATTGATTTGTGACAACCTGGATGTATGCAGTCGTTTGGGATTCAAGCACTTATTTGGGGCGAAAAATATCCTACCATTTTTATTTACTGCACTGGAGCTCATTGGGAGAAAATGCTGTTAGGCATCTCAAAATTCTCTGCATAGTGGCAGGCTTTTAAACGCAATGAGATATCCGCAGTGCATTTCCATATTAATCAATAAGATGAAAGGCAAAAATCAATTTTGTCTGTGCAGCTGTGTGTGACACCTCCCTAAGAGCCATACCATTGGGATGGATTCATGCCAGCAAAGCTGGCCATAGGTTGATTGTTTATTTATGGCAAGGAAAGGCATAAAGTCAGCTTAGTGACAAAGTAGCAGGAAAGATGTTACTCATGGGATGTCTATTCAAAAATCTGCATTGGTAGCTGGGAAATATGTATTTCAGGTCTTAATAGTAATTGTGGTTACCCACATAAAACCAGGGCAAAAATTGTCTTTGGTTCAGAAGAAAAAAAAAGCTAATTTTACCAAAGGAACTGAAGAGCATCCAGATGTTCTCTGACAGGCATGGCAACGCTAAGGAATTTGCCACATAGTCTTAGGATTAGCAAGGTATTGTTAATGTAACATAAAGAAATGTATAAAATGTGATCCTCTAGTTTCATATTCTACATCCTCCTTCCATGCTGGAAAAGACAGCGAACCTTAACACCTCCCCACAACACCCACAGTTCGGCGGGCCTCTCTTCTATCCTCCACTAAGTCTTCTCTTTTCAAGACTGTAGAATATTAGATTATGACTTGTGTCATATTTGAAAGCTTACTTTTATAACTTTTTCTGCAATGTGGTATCAAAGACGTTATTTCACTGTAGATTAATTCATAAATACAAACAAGTTTTCTTTGGTGTTGTGTTCCTTCCCTAGTGATTCGCAATATTTAGTATGGGTTTTTTTGAAGATTGCTAAGCTGATGTTATGGTAGTATGAACTGAAGAGCTTGGTTTTGAGTGATAATAGTCATCTCAGAGCCCATCATTGCCTAAAAAGTTTTAGAGTTGATGTCTTATACTTATCATTTGATTCAATTGTACTGCTCAGTCATTCAGTATCATGAGTTCCTTCTCAAGTTTTCAGGGACAGCCTTCATTTTTACTATCCTGAACCATAACATCAGCAGTTTTTTTCACCTCACTATTTACACTCATTCCCAGTTCGTTTAGGAAAAGGTTGCAATAGCAAAGTCATAGAAGCACAGAATCATAGAATCATAGAACAGTTTGGGTTGGAGGGGCCTTTAAAGGTCATCTAGTCCAACCTATCCTGCAATGAGCAGGGACATCTTAAACCAGATTAGGTTGCTCAGAGCCCCCTCCAACCTGACCTTGAATGTTTCCCGGGATGGAGCATCCACCACCTCTCTGGGCAACCTGTGCCAGTGTTTCACCACCCTCATTGTAAAAAATTTCTTCCTTATATCTAGTCTAAATCTTCCCTCTTTCAGCTTACAGCCATTACCCTTGTCCAATAGCAACAGGCCCTACAAAAAAAGTCTGTCTCCATCTTTCTTATAGGCCCCTTTAAGTATTGAAGGGGCACAATAAGGTCTCCCTGGAGCCTTCTCTTCTCCAGGTTGAACAACTCCAAGTCTCTCAGCCTTTCCTCATAGGAGAGGTGTTCCATCCCCCTGACCATTTTTGTAGCTCTCCTCTGGACCCAATCCAGCAGGTCCATGTCTTTCCTGTGCTTCAGGCCCCACAGCTGGATGCAGTACTCCAGGTGGGGTCTCACCAGAGCAAAGAACTGGTGGGGCAAAATCACCTCCCTCGATCTGCTGGCCACGCTTCTTTTGATGCAGCCCAGGGTACAATTGGCTTTCTGGGCTGCAGGTGCACATTGCTGGCTCATGCCTAGCTTTTCATCCACCAGTACCCACAAGTCCTCCTCAGCAGGGCTGCTTTCAGTGCCTTCATCCCCCAGCCTGTATGGATACTGGGGGTTGCCCCAACCCAGGTGCAGGACCTTGCAATTGACCTTGTTGAACCTCATGATGTTCACATGGGCCTGTTTCTTGAGCTTGTGCAGGTCCCTCTGAATGGCGTCCCGTCCCTCTGAATGGCCTCCCATCCCTCAGGCATGTCAACCCCATCACTCAGCTTGGTGTTGTCTGCTAACTTGCTGAGGCTGAGGATGTGGAGTGTCACTCCACATCCCACTCAATCCCACTGTCTATGTCATTGATGAAGATATTAAACAGTACTGGTGCCAATACAGACCCGAATATTAAGCATAACATCCTGTGGAGTCTGTCTTCAGAGCAAAATTCATCCCAACCTAAGCTTTCTACAGTTAACTTAGATTGTAAGCCTAACTTCTAGCTAGGTGAAATGAATTGAAGCCCAACCACAGAATCACAGGAAAAGTCTGGGTTAGGAAGGGACCTGTGGAGAGCCTCTAGTGTTCAACCTTCAGCTGAAGGCAGGGCCTTAGATTAGGTTTCTCAGGACTCTGCCAGACCGAGTCTGAATATTTTCAGTGAGAGAGATTGCACCATATCCCTGGCCAACCTACTCCAGGGTTTAATTGTTCACATGGTGATTCTTTTTTCTTATAGCCAAACAGAAACCTGCACCCATTGTGTCTTGTCCTATCACTCCACATCCTTACGAAGACAGTTCCCCCATCTTCTCTGTACCTATATTTTTAAGCACTGAAGACTGATGAGGTCTCCCCTGAGCCTGTTCTTTGTAGGCTGAGCAAGCTCAGTTCATTCAGTCTTTCTTTATTTGCCAAATTCTCCAACCCTGTCATCATCTAGGTGGCCATCAACTGGACCCTCCTAACTCACAGAAGAGCTAAAAAATCATTGATAATCAATGCAGCTCTGAAAATGAACTACATCCAGCAGTAGAGAGAGACTGTGGAACAGGAAAAAAGCATTCAAGGAAGAGAAAAAATAAAATGAGGACCAATGTCTTTCTGTAAGTAATTCTCAGTAATCTGACAATAAGAATGGCAAGTCTTTTTGTTAGGTTTAAATTAGGTTTTTTTACAAAAGAAAATATTAAAGTCATAGATGACACCGCACTTAGTAGTAGTGGTGATTATGTAGATTCTATGTAGACTAGATGATGTTAAAAGGTGAAGTTATTCTTGAAATAACCAAACATTTCTTGAAACAAAGTGCTTATAACAGTGAAATATGTATAACTTCTCAAGAAGAGACAATGGACAGCTCATTAATTATGTTTTCAAAAGTGCACCATAAATTCTGTCAAGCTTGGAAAAAAGTTCTACTGCAGAAAATTTAGAAATATAAGTAGGGAAGGAAATAAAAAACAGTGCATAAAATATAATCACTGTAAATTCTGAATATGGGGAGACACTGTCAGGACTGACATGGGAAATATGAATTATAAATCAGTTGTGATGAAGAAGATAAGGAAATCAGATGCATCAAGGGAATCGAGCCAATTTTCTGAGTCAGACATATGGGCCAAAAAGGGCCTTTGCAAAACAACACTAATGAGATCCAACTTTAGAAGTTTAATTAGTTCTAGTCACCACAATACCAGAGAGCTCTTTTAAGGGGAATTAAAAAAAACAGCAAAAGACCTGAGGAAATAACTTATGAAAACAGAGTAAAAAAATTAGCATGGAAAGTGTGACCTAGCACAAACTACAGGAGGGTTTGATAGATGTTTACAAATATCTGAGGGATGTAAATTCCAAGAAAAGAATAGGACTGTTTAAGATGATATGAGGTAGCTTATTAGAAATAGTCAAGTGAAATTAAGCAGCAGAAAAAATACACATTACTGGACGAATATTCTAACAGTGATGTACAGTAGAAAATTAAATAGCTTTTTTTAAAAAAGTGGGAAGAACATAACTAAGCTATTTTAAAATTGGACTGGACAGATTGCTAGGGAATGTATACCATGGGTAGTGGAATGGCTGAAAAGATCTTTGAGGTTCTAATGTCCGTGACTATACCAAGATAATGCGAGCTACGCATTCAGGAGATTTTTACTGAGGAAAGGATACATTAAATAAGAAATTTCAAGCTATGATTTGCTGTCTTCAACCATTTGAGCATATGTCATCAAACAAGAGTCAGAAAGATGGACTTTTTTCGATGTTCCAAAGCACACATATCCGGAAAGAATTGTGCATGCTAGTCTATGTTAATACAAATTTAAAGAACGAACTATAGCAGGTAGCATACAGGCATGCATCTGTGAGGGTTATTTTATCTACTAACAGCATTTTCTGTGATTGATGATGAGACTATTTAAACATCTTTTGGCATATGGAAAAAAACAACAACAACACAGATTTTCTAAGTGTATTACATTTTATTAATTGATTCATGACAAACATTCAGACAGAATCTTCAACAACATTTTGGCAATAACATTTGCTAAAAGTCTAGTTCAGAAGAACATCTTCCATCCAGCAAGTAGAGGAAGAATAATAGTAGTAGATAAGTATTGCCATTTTGCATAGTCTTTGTTACTTTCTTTTTGCACACATGAACAAAAATAAGATATAATCTAATAACATTGCACTAAATTATTTAGAATTGCTCAAAGTTATAGAAAGACAAAGAAGCAAAATAATTTTAATATGATCATTTTTTTAATGCATAGAAGAATAATGTATGTTATAAGAAATGCTCAGAAAATATAGTGAACCTGCAGTTCACCCTACAAAATTCATTTTGTTGCTATCAGCTGCAATAAGATGACAACTGCCTGTCAATAACTTTTTCATACATATATTGTACATGATATTAAACTTATTTCGTGAGCTGTTCAACATAAAAGAGACAGTTAGAGACAAACCCAGCAGCAGCAATAATAAATTCTCCATTATTACAGAATTGGATATGGAAAACTTTTGCTTATCCATACTGTTGGCAATTCTTTTTTTCCTTTTTTGAGGGAAGAGTAAGTGATACTGTCACCAATCAACAAGGCTACATAGCTGCTCAGAAATACTAAAAACCATGTTATAATTCTAAAATCTTCAAATTTTTATAACTGAAATTAAACATAGAAAATAAATAACTAGATCTGATTTATGATGATACTGATGAGAACTGATGATACCTACATACATTTTTAGTTTGCCTTTTTAATTAATTGGTAATTAACATGGCTGGGACAATTCTGGATTCCTGCAGAACTTATGATGTACTTTTCATAACATCAGCCTTTGGACATCAGCCAGAAAAAGATAAGCGACCATAAGCCTGAAAACTGGGTTTATCCCTTCATAACTGTGTGCCTTAAATGCTTAGAGACCAATTTTTCTGTCCAGGTGAATAACTAAGTATTCCATAGAAACAGCTTTGAAAGAAGAGCTATCGGGCATATAAGAATAGGAGAGGTGGTTAGGGTGTTTTTTCAGCAGGTCAAATTTTGAGCCTCCTCACAGCAGGCAAAAAAAACTGAAACGGAGTCTCCCACATCTTGGTTGCACTGTGTAAAGGTAGGCACCTTCAGGACTGCATTCTTCTTAACTACTCCTTTGAAGAACTCCATGCTCTAGGAAGACAAATGGAAACGATCAGCTCAGAAGGGTTGAGAGGTTGAATGGATCCCTGTCAGATTGCCATGAGGTGCTATTAAGCTTTAGAAAGCATTGAAGACACCTGAAGTTTGTATAGGGTCCGACTTTTGCCTTGCACGTTGCCAATGTTTTCTCAGAAAACAGCTCTGTCACACAGGTCAGGATGGGATTCTGGCTGCTATGGCAGTTCACTAGGGGAATGCATACAGACTCCATTATTTACACACACACACACACACACATCTTGAACCATCACCCTTGAACCATAGCCTGGACTTCAAGACCATGCAAACTCTGCACCCAGACCGGAACTCTTCACCAAGAGTCCAGCTTAGACCTTGAGTCTTTCCAGTTGCTGGTCTCCTAGTCGGCTTGAAGTTTGCTAGCAGGACATTATGCCCACACACAAAGAGAATACGCTGCACACCTACACTATTATTCTCAACCAGAAAATGGTTAGAAATAAAGTTTAAGAAGAATATAGAGCAGACTGCAGTATGATTCTATGATTCTATGATCAGACAGACAAAAAGTTTGCCAACCAGCAGTGCTTCCACATGGATGGTCTCTTTCATATGTCCTCTTCTCCCCATTTTCCCATGCTTGTTCCCAAGGTCACCTCAATCCATTTCTTCCTTTGCCCTTGTTTTCTCCTATGTAAACAACCCACCCCAGGTACTTTTTCCCCGTTTCTCCCTGTTTTGCTAACTGTGAAATCCTGCCATTCTTCACGAAGCTAACCGTGACTCTTGTTCAGCTGTCTACTCTGTTACTTGCTGCCTCCAGGGAAATGTCATGCCATGTCCAGCTGTTTCTCATGTTTTGTTCACTTACTTAAAGCTCAGGCAAGGACTAGCCTGCATGCCTTAACAAATAAGCTTAACTGGCCATTAATAACTGAATATCCAAATAAGGAATATTGAGATCTCCTTTACACAGGTGCAAATAATTTTTAAGAAAAGCACTTTCCCCCCACAAGAAAAGAGCAGGATGTAGAGAATTATAGTGTTGTTATGCCAATACACATGTGGAGCTTAATGGTAGTCAGAGAGGAAATCTGTCAATTAGGTCTCATCAGAACAGAACCGTAGAGTGTTCTCATATGAATGTGAAAAGGGGATTGTGGACCTTAAGAAAAACAGCAGGTTTTGCATCACTGCCATGCCTTACTCTGATTTCTTGAGAAAAGAGTTCTGAGCATCTCATTAAATGGGAGATGGTGTTTTACTTTACTCTTCTTGAATTTTTTTAGTAAATCATAATCTAGCAGTAAAATTTTTGGCAGAGTATTACAGGGACGTATTTCCACTGTTGTTATATTTCTAAAAAGTCAGTATGTACCCATATTTCCCTTTTCGATTTTTATTTTTTTTTTGTTCCATTAATTTACCATGTAACACTCTAAAGATTTTATAACCACTATTTATACTTAGTGTCATGATGGAAAACTCACTGAGTTTTGCCTACATGACGTAGTAAATACAATCCAAACTCCCACCTCCCCTTACCGTTGGTCAGAAGGTTGGAAAGATACCAAATGAGCACTGCTTTGCAGCCCAACGTATTAACAGTTATATCCTTTTCCATTGCCACTCTCAGGGTCATAGTCAATCACAATAAGTTGCTCAGTCTATTTACAACTGATTCATCTCTCTTCTTTTATAATCCATGGACTTGTTCATAGACTAATCCTTTGAAGCTTCCCAAAAAAAAAATTATCCTTACATTCTTTTACAAGCAACCATGTGAACGAACACTTCACAGTTCTTCATAAATAAGTGTTAGACCACATATATAGGACTAGAAAAAATAGAAAACTCCTGATAGGAAATTTAAGATAAGATCTTCCTCCCTTTTTTCCCAACACAAAATACACCTTAAGATTTTGTGAAGGACATGCAATTTAGTATTTTACCATTCTTTGCTGCCCTGAAGAAACAATGTTTTTAGAGACTTCATCCACAAATGATTTTCTGAATTTCCCTGGGGAAAGCTCAACCACTGATGGAATCTCACTGATAATTTAAAAGTAGAAGAACAACAAAGGAGCGTGAAAAGAAAAACTGATGTTACAACCAAACTAACACAGACTCAAAAACTGTCTTCCCTTATCAGCTCTCTGAGTCTTCCCTCTCAGACCCTCCTTACATTTTCTTGATGATAGAAAGGTAGCAAGAAAAAGGAGGTACTGATTGTTTTTACAGGAACTTCATATTTCAGTCTAGTTTGGGGGTCTTGTCATTTGTCAGATGTCTTATGAATCAGTGCCCTTGTCCCTGCTCCTTTTGTTTCAATCTGGGATTTACCTGCCCTGAAGGAAATGCAACATAAGCAGGAAGACATCATTTTTGGTATCAAGATAAGTCAAAAAGACAGTGGCTTGATGAAGTTCCTAGGAAACAGAGGCAAATTCTTGTCTATTTATGTTATTAGTCTATCCATTATTTTGCCTGGAGATGATCAGGGTTCAGAAAACATCATCATATCTTGAAATTCGCAAATGGCCTTCTGAGTTTTTAAGTTATATAATAAATCACTTAGCATGGTGATCAGCTTTGTCCTGTGCATCTCATTAAAATGGCACCCATAAAACTTTAAAAAAAAAAAAAATTGTGAGGTAAACCAAAAATTTCTGCCTGATCTCTTCCTTATATATTGCTTAAAATGACACAATGTTCTTATAAGAGCCACTGTCAAATACCTATGGTATTTCTTAGTGTGGACAAGGGAATATAAAGCAGTTAAACAGAGCTGGTGTGGTCAGCCAGCAGAGACATTTTGGGACCCGTGGGACTACACCTTGAGACTGCAATAAACTTGGGAGTTTTACTGCATCAGTAAGGTCCCCACTTCTGTTTTGAGCAACACACATCTAGCAGGAGAGGTCAAGAGCAGTGGCACTGACAGTGAATCTAGTGTGCCATATGCTCCACACTTTCTCAGGGCTGTTTTGCAAACCCATGTCCTCAAGTGAGCAATTAGTCATGTTTATTGTTTCCGAGTCACTAACAAATGCGCAACACAAGAATGACTTACCTAAACTGAGTTCTTGATCCACTCACCCAGCAGCTAGAAGCCAGCTTTTTGCCAAGTGCTGTTG
>CM030007.1:58390118-58567618 GCA_017639485.1 Pluvialis apricaria
TGCAAGAAAACAGCATGCAGGTGTCGGCAAAGGTACTGTGTGAGTCGCGCCTTCTCTGTTGCTGAATGTCACAAGCAGGGGGAAAAACCCCTCCACCATTTTTCTGTCCAGACTTTAAGAAAGATTATCCAGACCACTAGAAATTGCGTTTGCTTGTTCAACAGTTTGCCAGGTTGCCTTTGCATCCTTTGTGTAGTGAAACAAGCTAGAAGTTTTCGAAAGGGAGTGGCAGGGAGAAATGTACCATTTAGTAAACTCCAGATTAATAGCTGTAAGAGATTTAAGGAAAACAGAGTGCTGAAAATTAGCTGTAACTCTGTAAGCAGAGCCATTTGGTAACTTCTGCTTGTGTCTCCTCTGCGATTCTCCACATTAACTTCCAAACACATTTTGATCTGTCTAGGTCAGACTGAAGTACAATGTGTTTGAGGTGAATACACAAAATGTTCCCTTTAACCTCCTTTAATAGCCACTCAAGGGAAATATCATTACATTGGACAGTGTCTGATTACCAGACCTCAGTTTGATAGAGTTTTGTCTGGATTCTGACATGAAGATAAACAGAGTTAATGACACCGGCTTCCTCCTTTCCATTTTTAGCGTGTTTGTGTATACACAGATCACCACCACCACCTCTGAACCTCGTGTTAATAAGACCCTTTGAATTCAGTAGCAGTTGCTGTTGAGCCAATAGTCAACAACTAATGGCTTTTCCTTGATATTCATCAGTGCACTGCAGCTCAAAATCGGAAATCAACAGTTTGCCAGGTTCTCGGCATTAGGAGTTTCTGCCTCCCATTGGTCTCCCAGTAGACAGTTAGGTGCTGGCTAGACTGCCATCCAAGCCAGTGAATTTCCATTGCTTGGAAGGAAGCTGCCGTAGCTGGGAAAAAAATGTGAGGACAAAAGGCAGGAGGCTGAGGTTAATATTCTTCCTGCCAGCCCAAAATTAGATGCTTTTTATGGCCTCAGCGCTGCAGGTTGCTAAGGATTTCCTTCAAGATGCTTTTTACTTTCAACCTACATGAAGTTACTCAGCTTTTAAAAGCAGTCTACATCCTGTGCAATGAGACTTTGTTCTGGCAGCAGCAATCAGAGCATTTAACAGCCAAATTCTCTCAAATATTTTGGGAATTAAAAGTTTCAGCAAACTCAGACTGTGCCTCAAAAAAAGAAACAAAAAATATTTTCACTGAAAACTCACCTCAGGCTCAGGTGTATTTCATTTTCCTTTTTACTTGCTCGGTTCTCACAGTTTTTCCATTAGTTGGGAAGCTGCATACCCTGCCAGAGTCCAATGACATCACCTTGGCACAAGCTCATCTCACTACTCATTTGTAGCAGAGCAGACTGTTTCTCCTGTCCCTCGGAAATACTTTATTTTCTGTAAAGATTAATAACTCACAGCAATTCCATTTGCAATGTAAAGTTTTTCTTCTAAGAGAAACCTTGGCCAATATTTTTTAAAATCTTGAGAAAAAGAAACAAAATTATATCAGTGAAATGTATTTTATTATATTTTCATAGATAACAGAGCTGACTATCCTTGAGGGAAGCTTGTACATTTCTGTTTAGACCATTATTCTCCTGAAATGTGATTTCCTTGTTTTCCTAGGTTATATCCATCTTTTTTTCAGGTCCTAACACGTGGAAACGCTTTATTCTTAAAGAAAAGTATAAGAAGGCAAAGACTTTAGGTTTAGTGCTGTGTTCTCCAATGTCATGTCAGATCTGTAGAGATGATATATGAGCCGACTCCAAATCAGTCATTTCTCGTCTAATTTTTCCCCCTTATACACACTGACCACTTAGAGCTTCAGTGAAAATGACAGATACCTTGCCGAATGTAATGGGGTGCATGGAATGCAATTGCAGACCTAATGTAGGAGAAAAGCCACGCTTGTCAATTATTCTGAGATGCCGCTCAGAAAGCTTCAGGCAGGGTGCCGAAATCTACTATTTTCTCTTTCTTCAAACAATTTTGTATCTTGCATTCGACCATACCCACTGAAAATGTGGTGACTAGGAATCACAGCTATTTTTCCGCAAGTCAGTCAGTGCATTTTTACAACAAAATGACGATGCACTAATAAAGTTACGCCTGCAACATCCACATACACATAGATTATTCTTCACCACTGACATACAGCTTTTTCTACCTAAAAATCTGGCTCATGCCCGGGAGGAGGCTCTCTGCTGTATTCAGTAGAATTTTGGGCCATTTCGTATAATGTTGTTTCTCTTTTAAAAGGAATGGAACAAATGAAAATGAACGGTTTCTTCCTCAAGGACCTCTCACTATTCTCATCCTCTCTGCAGGTAGAAGACCCAGAGTTCATTTAATCAAAAATCCATCCCTCTTCTGTTTCAAATATTTATATAAAATTGCCCTATTCCAAAAATCATTCACATTAAATTGCACTATCAGTTTGTCTTTGTATCACAAAATGATGTTT
The DNA here is from genome assembly GCA_017639485.1 of Pluvialis apricaria. Classification (NCBI taxonomy): domain Eukaryota; kingdom Metazoa; phylum Chordata; class Aves; order Charadriiformes; family Charadriidae; genus Pluvialis; species Pluvialis apricaria. Next base: position 58,392,575 of record CM030007.1, read on the forward strand.
GGTGTTATACCAGCTGCAATTATATATTGACATTTATTGGAGAAAAATAGAAGTATGTTTGATGCAACACATTGACTGTACATTACTATGCATATGGAGACAAAATTAAGTGAGCAACAATGTATGCTTTCCAACATAAGTGCATAAAAATAAGTAAGAATGCATGCTTTTATGTGAATGATGAAATTTTCAGTTTTAGATGTCAGCAGAAAAATACGTCATGAATTTCTTAAGTCCCTATTTTTGTGGTTTGTCCCTCCATTCTTCACTTGATGTAACACTGAAGGTTTTGTCCAATATCTTTTTCCTATAAATATGCACCTCCTATTCAGCACTATTCTTCTGAGAAATAGTCTTCATGGTTACAGTTATACTCATAAATAAAAGGGGGACAAGGCCCAATGCCTGATCTTGAGGCCAAAGTGTCACAGCCTGATTCATTTCTATACTGCTGAGAGCTACCTTTTCTGGAGCTGTTTCATTCTGCAAAGAGCAAGTTGGAGCAGTCCAAGAAAAAGCCGATGAGTTAACAATTAATCAGTGCAGGCAGTCAGGGCTTATTGCTTGAGTTCACATCTTGTCTTTTATTCCCTTAGAAGACACAAACCCTCTGTCTTCCACTCTTGATGGGTGCGCATCAATATCGGGACAGAGAATTATAGAGGTGCCACACATACCTCTTCTATCTTTGTACTTCCGACCAAGGACACACAGACTCAGCCATATCCAGTACCTGTCACTGTACAAAATGGAGCATCTCTGTTCCTGGGCCATTAACTTTTCTTGTTTGTGTGCTGATTGTGGTTGATTCTTTTAGCACAGTTCACATTAACCTGGTACTAGTATTATGTCAAGATCCTCCAATTCATCCTGAGGCTGGAATCTTTCTCTGTTTTCTTGATATTTCTCTGCAGCCTAAATTCAGCACTGGCTGTCTAAAAAGTCTGACCACAAATCTCACGGCTTCATATGGTGCTCACCTTGTGTGGCTGTCATGTCCCTGAATGACAACCACACGAGGTCCTTATTTTGCCTCAGGGAAAGTCACATTCCTGACAGCTGCAATATCTGGAGATGCTTTTCAAAAAGGAGCAATGGTCTAGAAAGACAGACCCCAAGGCCTTTCTGCTAGAGGAATCTACGTGCTCTGAATCAGACCTGAGGTTCCCTTCTCCAAAAAAACATAAGGACTGAAGATCATCAAAACCAGCTTCCATAGGTTCATCATCTAATGCCTGCAGCCATTCTGACAGAGTGCCTTCTGCAAACCAAACTACACAGAGTGCAAAAACAATCAGTTCAGGCTGCCTGAGATGCCTCCCAAGACATCAGCACTTTTTAAGAGTAGGCTTTGCAGTCTGGGTCTACCCAGATTTCAGTGGTGTTCCCTGAAGGTTGCCTCTGGTAGAAGACAGGTTGCAATAGATTTTCCTTGTGTTTCTCCCAATAATTTCTGAGACATGTTATCTTCATTATTGAAATCTCTTTGTTATTCGCCAGTGATGCCTCTTTGGTATTTGAACGTGATAGTGCCAAACTCAGAGCTCGGCAACAGCTTGATTGTTTCTCAGGTAAAAGTTTCATATTCTGCATTTTGTTTCCCGTGGCCCAAGTTCATATCCAAGACTTAGTCATAGTGTACGCTTACCTTACTCTTATTCTCATGCTCTCCAAGGTAATTCAGGGAGTCATATTCAGAGTCATAACATATAAATGTTTCTTTCAATCCTGGCTAAAACAAATATGTTTTGGGGCCTTCACAATCTTCCCAGAAGGCTGTCAGTACCATTACCTTTTGATTCCTGCTTCAAGTCAAAGACTAAATCCTACATCTGTTCCATTTTAACTATATGAATATTTACTAGTTGGCATCTGCAGAGATGGCTAGTTCACAAGAAGTTGAGCAAAACCCAAAAAACAGCAGAAAATATGTTATAACATCAATTTTTCTTCAAAATGGAGAAAGTTCCTAATCTGGTTGCATCGGCATAATTTTGTCTTCATTGCTACTCAAAACACAACATACTGGACTATTTTCTGCATTTTGAACAGTCTGGTTCTATACAGATATGTTTGGCTGCTCCAAGTGTCATTTGGCTGCCATGCCAAGATTTTTCCACTTTCATAAAGGCTATCCCATAACTGAGTCTTCCCTTAGTAAGTCTTAAATCTACTTTTGTCTGAGCTGATAGATGTGCCATTTTAACCTATAGATATATGTTCCTTTTCAGCAATTACTTCAGCTAAAAAGATGAATGAGCTCCATGACATAGCAGACTACTTATGCATTATTTATAAGGAGGAAATCTTCATAAAACTACATCCAAGGTTCTTCTTAAAATAGCCCCTGAGTTTCATATTAACAAAACCTCTTCATTTATCTGTGTTCTTTCCAGAGCCCTGTGCAGGAAAAATGTAATGGCACTTCAGGAAAAAATCAATGCTATTCTATCCAAAGATGAGAGAGTCAGTGGAGCAGAGTCATATAGAGACACTCAATAGGAAACTCTGAGCACTAGCACATGTCTAAATAACAGTATGACTCAAGGCTTCAGAGAGAACAAATTTTATCTGCTGGCATTCAAAACTGTGAGTCTTCCTGGGAAAAGGACTCTTTTTTTACAGTCCCTACTTCCTAGTCCTGAAGTAGATACCTCCATTTAGTCAGCTCCATAGATGTAGCTCTTTACTGGCTCTGTTGACTTGATCTCATGGCTTTGTTCATATCCGTGACCTTAGAGGTCTGGTGCTCTTTGTAACATCCTAGGATATCGCATTTGAGCTTTAGCTGCAGTTCAGTGGGGAACAGTCTTGTGTTAAGACAGTCTTAATGGGTGTCTCGGACATCTCAGGACATCACAAACTATTATAAATGCTGATGTGAGAGCAACTGAAGGGAGCTTTTGCCACTGTTTAAAATGGGAGCTTAGATGTTTAGCTTAAATATAGACACTTACATGTACACACCTAAATGTTTCTTAATTTCAAATGGAATCCCTTCTCTAAATTCAGATGAGATGGACTACACTAATTATATATAAAATGCAGTTTTTTCAAGAGAATGGATTTAGGCTGCCAGTTCACAACATGCATAATGAAACGTGAATATTTTTCCAGAAATTACTCAGTATCTCTGAGCAACATTGTAAAGAAAGTATTTCATATGTTGCTGCTCGGGAAGCATTTGTTAATTTCAAGTATCAGCCTTACATTTTCTGTTCTGTCAGTTAATAACTGGACGCAAAGCAGAAAATGTCTGTTTTGCACTCAAAATTTAGTTACTGAATATTGTAACCTTACTGCATTTCTGCCAAGTCATTTAAAAAGTAAATTATTTCTTCTTCTGTGATGTAAAATTGCTATCTAATTTCCATCTCTATTATTATCCGGCTGTACGTAAATTTGTTCATACAAAACTACTTGCTACAACTATTTTTATGAAGCTACATGCCACAAATTCTATGTTGGATTTTTTTTCAGAATGTCATAAGAAAAATGAAACATGAATTATGCAGACTCACAGTTACTCCACATGGTCATACAAGTAGCCTAACAGTCCCACACCATGAAATTTAAGGAGAAGATTCAGTGCCCTCATTTTCCTTTCCCTTGAGAGTCAAGTTGCATGTTTTGGATAATCGTCACTGGTCTTTGTAAGAAAATACCTGATTCCTTAATTGACTACATGGGATTTCACAGATGTCTAAATAAACGGTTATGTTTTCTGTACATAATTTATCTCCAGTCAGAAGAAAGATGAGTAAAATTTTGTAAGTGTAACTGATGCCGCCAACATATATATTTGGCCCTTTAATTTGTACAGTATCATACACAATCATGTATAAATCCTGAACATTAACCTTCGCCGAATTCTTTTCTGCTGAAGAATTTAGAACTTCACATGCTAACAATCTTCTTTCCTGTTTTACTTAATTAATTTATTGTCCAATAGTCCTCCTGACTAGGGAAGCTAGAGACTGTTTATAAAATCTTACAGATATTCTCAAACCAGACCAAGCAGTATTCCACTCAAAAATTAAAAATCCCAATGGCTGTAAAACAGCTGACTAGCTGGACTTTGAGCCAAAACAGACCTGATGATTGGACGTAAATTTATTATGAATCAGTTTCTTTTAGCAAATTTTGAATCATTTAGGGCGTCTAAATTAACATCAGGAAACCTAACTAAGAGCCAATTTTATTGTATCCTGAAAGCAACAAAAGTCACAATATCCGTGGCTACTTCAGAGAGAACCACTCAAGGCAGAAAATCTAAAAGTCTAAAAGTAAAACATGAGTCTTTTTGATTGCTGGCTCACAACACAGCTGTTATCTTATCTGCCTCACAAAAAGGAATAATCCAGTCCTACAAACAAAACACAGCACCTGCATAAGACTTTTCACCTCCACAAACCTCATTCAGACAGATGTGTCTGGCATTAGGGTTTTGTAAAATATATCTTAAAAGAAATTCTGACATTTCATTTTTCTTTCTTTGGAATGGAGACAAAATTTTGAAACAGCCAAAGAACAATAGTCACAAAAAAGAATGATTCCAGAACTGAAAAAGTTAGTATGAAGGCAAACACTAGGATCCTACTCCATCAGAGCACTTGAAAAGTTTAACTGTGAATATTCTACCTCCTTTCAGCTGAGCAACTTCTGTGGGAGTTCCTCTGGGATATATATTTGATATCCAGTAGTCAAAAGTGTCCTCTGTGTCCTTTAGTATCCACAAGATAAATGCTACTGAAACTTTTTTCCAAATTGAAGTATATGAAAAATTTCATAACCCTGAACATTATTTTTCATACCTAGAAAACAAACACACTAGCAGAAAATAATTCTCACTATTGCCCTCTCAATATGCCTCACCCCTCTTCTAGGGAGAGATTGGTAGGGAATAAGTAAGTAATCCAGTTATAAGACTATTTTATCATTGACCTTTTCTCTGAGACTACAAATGAAATTACAAGGCAGGAAGAGCTGTGAGTAGGGATTATGAATGACCTGTGATTCTGGGTAAATACCACATTTTAACAAAAACTAAAACAATTATCAACTAAGTCCTGCCACAAAGGACTTCTTTTTGTTCATTTCTCTTCCTGGGAAGACAGCAATTACTGCTTTCAGATGTTAACTTCTTATAATAATCACCTTCCTAAATTAAGGGGGTTTAAGGTCCCTATATGTATTTATACCATCACCAAGTAATTAATAATGCTTAATTACTAACCTGATTTTTAATGCAGGGCAAGCGCTCAATACACTATTGTCAAAATGTCAATCAAAGCTGGTTTCAAATATACGAAAGAGAGAATAAAGAGACTATAAAATACCAGCTTCCTTTTTTTAATGATTTTCATATAGCCTGCAATATCTTTTTCAGGTTTTCCAAGGATGTGGCCAACCGAAACCAGCACCTGCCCTGAGATCTTCCCGTTCTGTCCCTGAAAACTTCAATGCTCGGTTTAGACCATATAACCCAGAGGAGCGACCTACAACTGCTGCTGGCACAAGTTTGGATAGGCTGGTAAGGCAAAATACATTCCATTTTCAAGTTAGTAGATATAGCTTGGTAATATAGTACAAGAGTGGTAATCTCCTGACAATTATTTTTAATAATTTCATAATCACTCTATATAGTTTCTTTGCCAGCTGTTCCAGCATTCCGTAAATCTTTTTTTCTCCATTGGAAATGGTACAGAATTGCATTGCAGGAGAACAATATGTCTCCGTTTTTATGTATTAGAAATGTTAGAAGCAAATAAGCTCTTTCCTGCAGGCCAAAAGAGAGATGAGCCACAACAGGTACTTTGCAGTATAAATTCTCTTTGAAAAGTGATCTACAGCAATATTTTAAATTTTTTTAGTTGATTAAAACTTCTTTTATGTATTAAAGCAATTTTTAGCAGCTAGTTCTTTAACATACATGCTCACAAAGGCACGTTGATTTGTTCCACTTCTTTACCTAATTATAAAATCACCACTGCTTTATTTCCATGCCTCTCAAAAAATTGACTTTTATGAGCTAAAACTTCAATGATCATTAATCTTGCTTTATTTATTCAACCATTTTGAAAACAAGACTTTAACATAAGATTATTTTCTTTACTACCAGTCATTGGATTCACATTTCAGACTTCAATGTCCCTGCTATTTATACATCCATAGATTTATAGTGGGCTAATTATTATAGCTGTTAATACTGTCTCAGCAATCATCTTGAGGTAAAGCCAATGAGCAATATTAAAGAGTTGTAAAGTGTCTGAATTAAAACAGACTGTATCTCATACCCTTGGCTTGCCGAGTTTACTGCTGAACACTTGCCCAGCATTGGTCTGTCTTGCTGAAGAGAGTCGTGCTCAGGGCCATAGTAAGAGTGAGGGGAGAGGAGTGCTCAGCTGGAAACAGCCACTGTTAGTTGGGGGTATGAGGTTTCGGTGAGCTGCACTCCTGCTGGGTACCCCACAGGTGCTGGCTGAACTAGTGCACCAAAATGTCTTGCTATGGTTCTGATCATGAGCCTAAAATGTCTAGAGGTTTCTCCGATATGCAGCTTACACTGCTTGAGCAGGAACGCAAGTATACTAATTCAGATAAAGACCTGGGTATCTCCTTGGCACCACCGTTCAGCAGGTTCCTTTGATGATCACAGTAGTCTTCCGCAATGCCAAGCCTTTCCAGTCGCCTCTATCTATGCTGTATTCTATCTATGTACTGTATTCTGTCAATCTTCATTGCAATTCAACTAAAAAAATACAATGGCATTTCTAGTCAGGACATGGCATTACCCTGCAGCAACAAGCAATGTTTGTTAGTTCTTTGCTCTTCTGGAAATAGTGTAGCCTGGTTATCATAAAAGAAGAAACAGAAAAGAAGTTTGCCTCCATTGTAGACTTAGGTCTTTCTACCACAGCAGATTCATAACTCAGTGTAGCACCTCAGGCAAAAAATCTGGCTGGTAATGCTCAACTTATATTTGACAGGTTCTTAATTTTACCCTTTCACTTTAGATTGAAAGAACCAGCCCTTGTGTATTGCTCAGTGCAGAGGCCTGGATCTTGATCTAGAATTGGTCAAGGTAAAGTGAAAGGTCACCAAAGCCTGTAGGTTTCAGTCAGGCTCCAGACAAAGCTAAACGGAGGAAGTGGGAGGAAGCGCATAAAAACGAAGGCTGGTAGCACAGTTCAGCTTTGATTACTCTTATGTTGTGAGGACAGTCCAAGCATTTGTGCAATGAAAAAGACAGGCTTAAGAGACATTCCATATTCACATAATGAGAATACTGCTAAATACATTAACATATTTTTTAAACTACAAGGTTTCAAAATACTGAGCCATATCCTGAATAAAGCAGAGATGTGACATATGCTGCTGGCCTTTAAAGGCTGTAACTAATGAAAATCGCCAATGCAGATAATCCTTTATAACTCATAATAACTTGTCGACTTTCAAAAGGGAACTTTTCTCTATATGATTTAGCTAGGTTTGTTCACACATTATCTCAGAAAACACGAAGAGGTTAGCATTGCTTCCATTATTTTAAAAAGTGTTCAAGCCAAAAACCTATTTGTTTTTCTTGCTGGTGATATTTAAAATAATAACTATTCATGGCCTGTTAATGATGAAAGTTGGTATCAAATCCATCTCCAAATGGCAGTGATGCACGTGTTATCTCCTTTTGGGTTGAGATCAACAATCCCTCGAGTTAGAGATGGCCGCTGACCTCAGCTGGAGCAAGGAAAAGATGTTTACGCGCATTAGAGCAGAAGGCCTTGCTTCAGAGCTGTAGTCCCTTAGCAGCACTTGGGAAAGGTCACTGCCTGCATCTCACACCAACGTGGGTAATTTTATCCAGAAAGATATAAATGCTGCACTCCTGCCTCGCAGGAACACCATTCAACCTCTCTACATTAGATCCTCAGCGTTTAATGTGCGGAATCATTCCCTGAATCACGTATCTCTCTTCATTAACTATAGACAGAGCCTGGAGGACCAGCTTCAGTTAGATCCTCCTAACCCTTGCAATGCTAACAGGACGCAAGGAGAATCCCACTCACAGCAGTTTTCCAGTCTGCACACTGATCATTTTCTATTGCTTGCTTAATAAAAACGTACAGCAGTATTAGTATTTTGATAGTCGTGTCAAACAGTTAAAGCCCCTTTTGGTTACTATAGATATAAGAAACAAATCTTTCCTTGTGAGTCAGCTGACTATTCAGTCACACATTAGTGCTTTTAGAAGTCTGTTCTGGAGTTTGTATTCATAAAACACTGTCAGACCACTTAGCTTTAAGCTGTCATTGCAAAGTCCAAACATGAAGCAATGTAAACCACAAAAGAAGTGGCAAACAATTCTGCTTTCATCTGTCTTTGACAGCATGTCCTCAGAAGAGACCAAGTTTAAAAAATATTTTCTCTGCATCTCAATCTTATACAAACAAGTAGCATATCTGAACCAATTTTTTTACTCCTGCTCATATCCAGCTTATGAAACCTGTTCATATTTATAAATTTAATCCAGGCGAGCACATTTTATCAGGTATGTTGCACAAAGCAGCCCTCATAAGAAGCCTACACTGAAATCACTGGGTACTGAGCCCTTCTGAGAAAATGCTCTTTCGTCCTTACCTGAACTTGTGTGATTAATCCAGCTATTCTGTTCCAAGAAGGAGAGCAGTTTCCCTGTGTTATTGTCATAGCTGTAACCAGTAAGGCTTAATAAGCGAGAAATAAATCAAAATAAATCATGAGAAATGTGACCCAAAAAATTTAAATATCCCCCAAAAGAAGTGGTACAGATGGCTTAAACGCATCAGATTTATTTAAGAAGTTACATAGAGCTTGAGAGAGTTGTGTAAGCATAGATGTAAAGCACCATCTGAGACACCCCAGAGTATCTCTAATATGGGACTGGCAGATATGGCACAGGACTAGAGGAGACCAATATAATTCTGAAGCAGGCAAGTAGAATACGCTGCAGCATCTCAAGCTATTCAAGATACCTATGCTCAGGAAATTCAATCACATCTTCACAGCACAGGGCCTAAAAGTCAGGCTCTTTCTGAAGTCAATGGAGAGAGACACACATATTTGGAGAGTGATTCACCCCATCTGGCACAGACACCTCTCACAGATTGGGAAATGAAAGGCTCAACCAAGATATACACATGTAGATATGCAACACTGAGATGCCTCAGAGTATATCAGACATCTAACTGAGCTGGCAGATAGGGCAATCCTTAGGGATGCCCATGCCCTCCTGGACTGGCAGTTGAAGGCCGGGTAGGACACCCTAGAGCATGCCTGTTATGTGGCATCAAAGAGGTAGAACAGAACTGAGCCCCAGCTTTTTTCTGCAGGTCCCTCTGGGTGGAATTCAGCTACATAGGCACAGTCACCTAATGCTATTTGAGATGCCTATGGTCTTCAAGACGTCCAAATGTGAAAGCAAAGTTACAGGAGACCTGGTTGGAAGTAAGATGTAATACTTCAGAGCTACTAAATTCACTTTCTACATCCATATTTAGGTAACTGGATTCCATCCTGATTCTCTACTGACTGTAAAAGAAGCAAAAATGAGGACTTTTCTGATTCAATATAGATATCCATAGTGTAGATACCTGTAACCAGCTATCTAGATTTGAAGTCTAGATGATTGTAGTTTTTATTATTAACAGAGAGAAATAAAGATCTTTGTTCAGTTGTCTAAACATAGGTTTAGGCAATCGAATTGAGATCAAATATTTCTAAAGCACGATTCATCTCAACCTAAAGTATATGTTTAAACAGCTCAGAGGAATCATTCCCTATCCCTCTACTACAAAGTGCCAAAAAGTAGCAACCTTAGGCTAGGCGTCTAGCAATTACATCTGAAGTTCAGTAAGATACATGCTGTCAGAAACTAAATAATTTTAACCACTGAGCTCAGCTGCTTCTGTAGAGCATGATCTAAGATTTCTCATTTAAAATCAACTGCTTATAAAGACTCGTTATCTTCTCTGTGGTTGCCTGTTTGGTATAACCTGTGGTTTATTTTGTTTTGTTTTGTTTTGTTTTTCTGTTCCCTGAATCTGTTTCCCTCTTGCTTCCCAGAGGACTATCTGGAGGACAATGCAACATGGTGTAAGCTCTGGTATTCTTATTCTTCACCTTCATTTCCATTTGTCTTTGTACAATGCTGGGCAAAGCACTTCTTTAAGTTTCATCTTCACCATCTTTATTTTGTGTGTGTCTTATAGGCTAAAATGCTGGCAGTTCTTTCTGTAGTTTTGCATTCTGCCTGATTTAATTCTGCCCAGTGCACAGAGCTGCTGGCTCTTTTCAGTATTTTTCTCCTGCTTCAAGGATGATGTCTCACCCCCAGAAAGGAGCCCTTTGTATTCCCTCAGTGAGCTAAAAGCTGGCTTAAGCGTCCCCATGGTCTCAGACCCCACATATGCATGCGCAGCAATGCAAACAGCACGGTGGCATTCAGCTCTGGGGCCTGTGCCTTGAGACAGCACTGGAGGAATGGAAACAAGCTCCCAGGCCTTCCTGGGCTCTCTCCCTAGGATTGCCCCTGTCTTGCTGTCCGATCTCGGCCAAACCACTGAGCTTCTCCATGGGGGCTTGATAAAGTAGATTTCCTTATGCTTTCCAGCTTGTGAATGTTAGAGGTCCCTGGGTTTCAGGCAGAAGGTCTTTCCAGCAGGGTTCAGCACAGCCCCAGGGGAAGACAGGAACCACCAGATGTGCATCATCTCACTTGTGAAGTACCTCAAAGCATTTAGCTGGGACTGTTACATCCTGCTTCTTAGCAGGACTAATTAGTCTACAGAGAGCACTGTGCTGATATAGCCACGCCACCTCCTGCGTTCGAGCTGCCTTGAGTACCTCTGTATCCACCGCGTACAGCGCAGTGCTGCCTTCATTCAGCTGGAATTCCTCCCGAGGACATGCTGCAGCCTGACCCGGCTGGACGTGGATAAAATAATTCCACATTTTCTTTCAGGAGGATGTGGAAGTTTTCTTGGTTTTACACAAGGGAGCTGATGCACTATTAACCATATAATACATAATGCACATGCATACTATGGAGACAGGCAACAGAGAAATTGGCGGTGGCGTTTTGCAAGTGATTTACATTCAAGTACAACATAGTGGCTGCATAGATAAGCGGATGAGCATGCACCCAGTCTGGAAAAGAAAACCTTCCATGCTCTTTACCCTGGGGAGGGGAATACATTGTGTTACACTTTGTAGGAAAACGTTCTTTTATCTTCCCTCCTGCTTTCCTTAAAATAAAAGTAAATAAAGTCTCGATTTCCATGAACAAAAGGCCCTGAAACATTTTTTTAGGATTAAAATGGGATGTATTTTAAGTGTCTGCATTCAGTCATATTTTTAATTTTTTTATTCCATTGTGTAATGATTTTAGTTGCAATAAAAAAATGCAATAGTAACGTAACAAATTGTTGTAAACAATTCCATCTCAGTGTTCAAAAACTCCATGAATTAGAAAATATGATTCAAAAAAAATGAATCTACTTTGCATTTTAGCTATAAGAGGCTGAAATTAACAGGGCAGCATACTATGAAGACATTGATCTGAATTGCCCAGAGAATCCTCTGGGCCACTCCTGAAAGTGGAGTTTATGTTTCAGTTTTGTTAGAATCCATTTAGTTCAGAGTCTAGAAATGTTAAATATATGCAGTGATAGCACAATTTTCCTGAGACAGGATGTTTATTCTCAACATTTTATTTCTCAAGAGGCCCTAGAATAAAATCCAGTAGGTATAAATCTCAGAGGGTTTAAAATACCGAGATGAGTTTTTCTCACACCTTCTGCATAGAAGGCCATAGGGAAAGATACAAACAATGAGCTTATAAGAGACTCCATAGCTCGGGAAGTATTGGTCACACTCTTAACAGTGAAGATGACAGGCTCATGCATGTGTTTTAGAAGCCCACTGACTTCCCACAGGCTACTCCCCCCGCAACCCTTAGATGCTGTGCTGGTGGACATGCCATTTCACCCTGTGTGATGTTAATGAGCAGATAACTCCTGTAAAACATAGGGTGTACAGCTCCTCTGGTTTTAGGTTTTGTGTGTTTAAGCAGAGTCCTGTTTCTTATTAGCTGTCTGGATACAATACACACAATGAATAAATATAGTTTTGCAACATTTGTTGTGGTCATTTGGTGTCAGATTTAGGATTTTTTTGGTTCTCCAAAAATAGGTGTTTTCTCAGTGTCAGGTTTTGTTTACTCTAAGTTTCTGTGTCACAGCAATATCTAAGTATGTTTAAGTCTGTGTGAACACTTTTTCCCTCATGGTTAATACCAGTTTCAGGTGGCAAGGGCGGATGAATGATGGTGGCTGTCAGAACCCTCCTGGGAGACCTGCCAGAGTCCTGTTTTTAAAAACGGCGATATTATTCCATCCCCCAGCTGAATGGTTGTGCATGCTGCGGTGTCTGATGCATTGCATTCCTAACGCGCGTGAGGTGGTTACTAAGAAAGAGCTTTAGTACAGTGACTGCCTCTGTCTTCAGGTGGAACGGGTCTGCCTGCTGTTCGGACCCTGCTTAGTATGAGCAAGGAAAGACCGTCTTCCAACAGTAACAGGAAAGACAGCTCTCTGCCTTAATTAGTTGTCCAAAAAAATGCACAGTCTTGATTACCATGCAGGGTCTGCCTTGCCTGAATAGCGATGTGTTGCCTGTCTCATTGAACACAGTGCTTGCTGGAACATCTACTAAAAATGTACTCGTTAGTAACTGGTTGAACTTCCTTTACCTGGTGGGTGTGAAGAGCCACTGAGAGTCATCATCTCATTTCCAGGAATGTCTTAAAGGTGTGAACGGTATTATGTATCCCTGTTACAGAGATGGGGAATACAAAGTGTGTAGGCAGGATCCACTCCTGTTTACTAGACTTGTTTGCACAGAGTAAGATGAAGAAATGGCATAGTAATGGGTCTTCAGCTGTTGAACATTGAGGCATTATGGGATTCCTGAGCTTGGCTATTAGGGTAAAGAAAAGCAGGATGTGAAGGATAAAGTTTGCACATCTGTGCTATATCAAACCAGACTAAGATGAAGTGGGATTTATTTGCCCTTGCTTTTCATGTTTCTAATGTTGCTATCCAAGTCTGACTTATCACCTCATTCCTTTATTAATTGATGAAGAGAATTAGGCACATCCAGACCTTGCATAAGATAGTCACTTGGAGATGACATGAATCTGAGTTACACTCTGAATTACCCATTTGTTCCCACTGAGTGTGAAGAGAATCTGGATGATTAGCTCAGACATCCAATTTGTAGATTGGGCTTTGCAGTTAGGCTCTATGAATCAAAAGCACACAAAGGAGATTTTGGTCTATAAAATATATTGATAGATAGTTCTAATCATACTTGTAATCATACCTATTGTCATGGTATCATCAGGTACCTAGAAGGATGGCTAGTCTCCAACAAAAATAATTCATTTTAGAGGCTGCACAAGTTTTATTCAATGGCAATTTCCCCTTGTAAATTTGGATTAAAATCCTCCTCTTTCCACTTGATGTTTTAGCCTCTGCTCAATAAAGGCATGGGGTTTTTTTCCAATATACAGAAAGTTTGTATTATCACCCTCTGGAAGATGAATCTAAGCAGAAAATACATCAACACTGCTCTTTCAGCTGAAAGATAGATCACATTTCATTTCACGTGCCTGTGCATGAATCTGTGCAGAAGGAAAAGTGAATTCTTAATGTTCTTGTTAATGCTAAAGAAAGATAGTGACTGTATAAACATCCTCTGCACTTTAGCATTTTGACATGATATTAAAAGAAAAAATATGGTTTAAAAATTGGTAGCAGGGCTCATGTCCCCACTTGCAGTACATAAACCATGCTCATTTAGATGCTTCCAAGTAACATGACAGTAACAACGATGACTGACTGTGTGCCTGAAAAGTGTTACACTGTGATGAATTCTTGGATTGTTAATATGAGTACAACCAACAAGTTCTAAGTTTCCATAAAAAATGGATTTTGTAATATATCACCAGTTCATTTTCCACTAAAGAATTAGGGAGTCCTTTTGTGCAAGTGACTACAGACTGTAAAATGTCTTCAGCAACAAAGTTAGTTGTGCAAAAGTGTAGATGCCAACAGAGAAATTAAAGCTTTGATAATTTCTGAATTAATTGCATACAATGATTCTCACTCTCCAAAGAAAAATATGTGTTATACTTTACTGACAATTAGTTCTTTCCAGCCTTTTGCAGCTATTTTTATTTTGCTGAACTCTGGCACACAGATATATGGCGGACTCATAACAGGAGTGTGCAATGTCGAACTCCACTTATAACAAATAGTAAGTTCCAGCAGACTGAAAACTGATTTCCCAAGCCAAATATCTCATACATTTTTCTTTGGTTGTAATAGACAGAAATTGACACTTTATGGACTTTTATGTGTATTACTAGTGGCTAGAAAGGAGGTAAAGTACAAGGACTAAAAAGGTTTACCTTCATACAGATAGTGACCATTTTGTGAACTTTCTTTAGTTAAAACCAACTATTTTATATTAGGAAAGATTTCCTATATTTTCTTCCTGCTTTTATCTCCCATCCCCCAATGATATCAATGTATCAGTCTAGGTTGTTGGGACAGCAATAGAGGATGCTTCTATAATGCAGCTGCCTGTAAACAGCAAAACTTGAGTGACTGGTTACAGATACTCATTGACGGGAAGCCAAGACCTCTAATAATACTGGGGAAGGGGGAAGAAAAAAGCATTCTTCGTGTCTGTTTTTATCCACCATCAGCCATGGACTAGTCCAAGGTTGTGCATCTGTTAGCACACCCAGCAGCACTTTTTGGATCCTCAGTCTGGTTGTAGGCCCCAGCAGCATCACAGCTTCACACTAGGGCAAAATGCACAGCCTCTGTATTACCACTCCAGGTACTTACTCACCATGGAAAGTAGGAGAATACTTGTAAGATACTTCAGCAGATCCCCCTCTGGACACTGGCATGTACTGAGGTACACGGTAATAGAGAACTCCAGCTACAGGATTAGGACTTAGTAGCACAGACTCCCTCCACAGTTGCTTAAGAATACAGGCATTTTCCACGCTTAATTTCCAGTCTGATGTAGACACCTGCCAGAGATTGCATAAATAGCTCCCTGAAAGTGCCAATGTTTCTCTGTTCTATGAAGAATTTGAGGCTTGACAAGATATTTAGTTTACAGAGGGCTAAAGTTGACTTAGATTAAAC
Organism: Pluvialis apricaria; assembly: GCA_017639485.1. Classification (NCBI taxonomy): domain Eukaryota; kingdom Metazoa; phylum Chordata; class Aves; order Charadriiformes; family Charadriidae; genus Pluvialis; species Pluvialis apricaria. Next base: position 58,407,835 of record CM030007.1, read on the forward strand.
TCCTGCTGAGCAGTCAATACCTGACCTCCACAAATAACCCTACTGACGTGAACATGACTGAGGTTATTAGAATTTAGGACTTACATGTACCCACTTGGGACTGAGTTCACCATGTTCTGGTGGCTTTGCAATCTGGTGGCAGCAATCATAAATGGCCATTGTGTATATGTCTTTGTTGGTTTTCTTGGGTTTCGCTGCTTCTGCACTGAATGTATGTCATGTTCATGTCATTTCTGGTACATAAGAAAAGGAATTCACTGTGTTTTATTCAGCGTCCATAGTATGGGTGTTGTGTGGAGCTGGGTTTGTTTATCTCCCATGGTAGTAATGGAGAGCTAATCAAGGTGGTCAATAATAGGCAGAATTCACTTGGTGAAATCCAAGTGCTCTGTGCTAAGTGAGATGCCCTGCATCCAGGCATCTGCAAGGAGCTAACAGATGTGATAAAGACCTTGCAGGAGTTCTTTGGTCTTCTGGATGCTCCAGAGGACTCCAAAAAGGCATTAGATTCATTTATTTCTGTTTTGAATGAAGGATCTAGGAGCTACTCATAAGATCCTAAATTAGACCAAAACGAGGCAGCTAGCCACTGAAAAACTCCCTAGGCTCCACTGACTAAGAGGTCAATAGGCTGCCCAGAGAGAGGCATGTAGGGCCTTCACATGAGGGTCTCAGGTATGGTGCAGGATCTACTGGAGACCTGTACTTGCATGTGAAAGAGAGAGGCCTCCAAAGGCAGTGGATACCTGTGTGCAGGCAACTGAATCCCACTCCAAGTCTCCACTGTCTCTGGTGGGGTTTTGACCCCCAGCTCACATGTTAACACCCACACTAATAGCTTTTAAATTCAGGCTAGACTAACTCACTGCCAGAGCCTGATGAACAACCAACTGACATTGCTATTCCCTTGTACAGGAGCAAACCACATTGCTGATGCACAACCAGCTCTTAACAGTCAGTAGTATAATTGCATTCACTTTAAAGTGCTGGGAATTTTGCTTTCCTATTATATATTTGGACAGTTAAATACTATATGGGAACCCAAATGAAAACTGGCTCGAATGAAAGTTGTTTTTATCTTTAAATATTCAAGCCCATAAAAATTTCCAGTACATAATAACAGCTGTGTTACCTAAGTAACTGCTACAGCAACTAACGTAAAAAGCTAATTGCTTGAAGTGCATTGCCTTTTTTAATAAAACATACTTAGAGTGGTCATATATTAGAAGCATGATATATATGCAGAAATAACAGGAATTTGAGAAACGCATTTCTTCTGCTGAAAAAAGCAGCAATCACTGATAGAAAAAAATTCACTGCATAATAAATGAAACTGAAAGAAGCTTCTTTTTTCCATGATCGCACAATGAATGTTAACGGGCTTAAAAATCAGAGACCGTTTATAATCTTAGAAATAATATGTACATAAAAATCCTTTTGACTGTTATTCATTCATTCAGATGAAATCTAGTTGACCGAAAGGAGGTATCTAACCCTAGAGCTAGCCAAATAATGTATCCTTTATGGTCAGCTGAGACAAATAAGCACTTTCAGGGCACAGCTGATCAGAGCTACTTTAAAAATCTCTATTGGATTAAGATGGACTTGCACCCTTCAGCTCCTGTTTCTCACCATTGACTGTAGAAGAAGAGTTTGTAGCTCAGACGGGGACACTGGTGTTCTGTGATATGAATTTCATTCTCAGACTCTTTCTTATGGAGCTCTCAGTCTACAAACCCAGACAGACTGTAAAATTACTATCATACACCTTGACAGTATTTCTACTTCATTTGTTTTGGCAACAAGGGGTCACCCGGTGCTGCACTGAACATGTATTAAAAATATGTTCCTGTCTGGAACACCTTAATGAGATCTTCCTTTCAGGTGTTTTTTTCTTCTGAAGTAGAAGATGCAGGGCTCCCAGTCATTGCTTATTGGCCATCTACGATTTTCTAACCATCCATTTGCATTGTGGGAGTGGAGTGATCCAGAAAAATTAATCAGCTGTTTCTGTGAAGCGTGATCTTCATAATTTCCAAGTTAACAAGTCTGAATTGGTAACCTCAGTTTGCCCCATGAGGGAAAGAGGAGAAAGTTGATGTAGTCTTCCCCCTGTCACTTATGCTCAGGCAATTCAGTTCAGATTACACCTCCAAGTACAGAAGCAATGCTGTCTGGGTACAGGTGACTGTGAATATCCTTCTCTTCATGAGATATAGAGCACTTTCTCAAGTAGTGACGGGACTGGAAAACCATGGCTAGCTTTATTTGCAACCTGTCTTTCCCAGATTCTAATGCCTACATTGTTGAGAAAGAAGAGGACAGCTCCTGTCTCAGTCCCACCCAGCTGTCCCAAAGGTCGCTCACAGACAAGCACAGGTCCCTATTCCCAGGCCAGCCAGAGTTCACCCAGGTAAAGACCTTAGTTGCTAGATGGAAAATGGTGAAATCAGCTCCTCTCTGCCTACAGAGAGGCCCAGCTTCATCACGCTTTTCATCAAGTCACCCCTTGCTTGATAAAAATCAGTGCAGCAAAACTGAGTCCCTTAAAAATCTCTTTTATCATTAAATCAGCTGGATGTAGACAGATAGGAGAGGGATTGATCGGAGAAAAAATACTGCCTGTGAAATGTGCAGGAATGTGACCAGCTGCAAATTGACTTGGTAATGTCCTGGGACAAAACCCCTGAAATTCTCAAGCTACTTGTAGAAGCACTTTTTTTAAATCCTATTTCCCACAGGTTGTAATGCTGATTTATTTCTGTGCTAAAATGCGAAATAACATGGCTGGCAAACACTCTTTCAGAAATCTAGAAAATAGTTAATGATATATAGGGACATATTCTTCAATGTCATTCGTTCCTTAATGTCTCCCCATGGCAAAGGCACCATAATCACTTCAAGGCCAGTCATACTCATGCTAAAACACTCTCTTGCCTCTCTCAGCCATTCACTTTATCAGAGAGAAAACAGAGATTAAAAGGGCATCATGGTAAGAAACATGTGACCAGGATATTTCTGTGTCTTATAACTACCTAAAGGTTTAACGCTGGCCTCCTGGACCAAATGACCAAGTCTGCCCCTTCACTCCGGGATATGAGCCGTACTCTGCTGGTACTCAGTGGATGCTAAGGACAGGAACAAGTTGCTGAATTTTGCACCATGAGAGCTGCCCACACGCACTCGTTGCAGCCACTCTGGAAGCTCTCCAGCAAATGCAAGTGAATTTACTGGGCTTTCAGAGAGGCCTCAGCTACTGGATGTTGACCACACAGCTGAGTTTAGACCCACACCGACATGTTTTTCCTCCATTGGAAGCACTAGAGTGTCTGATGTTTAGAAAATCCAAAATTGCTTTGCACTTGTTCAGGTAGCCATGCCCTAAACCAGACAGGAATGTTTTGTCATTTTTCACTGTTAATGGTGGTAAATAACGGGATTAACAACACTAAGGTTTTCTTTAGGGTTTATTGCACTTCTGAATGCAATGTTATCTGGTTCTGAGACCTTATTCTGCTAGCTGTTGGCTTGCTGAAGTGTTTTCTAACCAAGAAAGAAATACTCACACTATAATCCAGGCTAATGACAAACTTCCAGCAAGGAGTCCAAGGCTCAGCCTTCATTTGCACAATTCACCATTTAATTTTAATGGATTAGATTGCACAGTCAGGGGAAATGTGCACTGATAAGAACATACCTGTGAATGCTTCATTCTCACTGCACTGGTGGAAGTTGCCATAGTAACTTATCAGGATAAGTTAATCAAGCTTTGCCTGTTATCGGAAACCAGACAGAGCAAAGAATCCCAACTATGGATCTTTAGGCAGCTGTTAAAAGTCAGACTGAAGCTCAGTTAGAAGTAAATAGGGAAGGGGTCTGTCAGACAGAAATCATAGCTGTAATATGTTGGTATAAAGGTGTCGTGGTTTGGGCGGGCATTAAAGAGGTAAATGGGGAGATGAACCAAAGCAATAAGTGTTTTAAACTTTTATTGCTAATATTTAAATGTTTTTCTGGTTTAGAAAGTATATTTATTTAAGCAAGATTCTGATATTCTGTATGGTTTGATCCATTCTTTATGCAACTGCCATCTCATATTTGCTTAGTCAAAGCAATTTTTCTTCTCTACTTAGTCTTATGGGGGTTAGCCCAGCACAGGAAAATTGAATTGTCCTAATTCTCTTTTATATACCATCATTTATAACATCCAGGAGCCTACACTCACTTTCTTTTATAGTACCAGTCTGTGGCTGGGTGGTGATTTGCGAAGGAGAAAGGCAACGTGATTTTCATGGGCCAGCGTGGGGATCAAAAAGCTTGTTTCGTGGAGTATGACAGCAACCAAGAAAGTGATGCAGAGAAAGGTGTTGGATTTTCTACCCAGGGTGTCCTGGAGCACAGCATGGAGGGAAACAGTACGTAAAGGACTGAACAGGTTTCCCTGTGTTGTGAATATGCAGGCAGGGATGTTCAAGGTAGCCAGGAATTTCTGTTCTGGGAATTGACTGTATACTTACATGCAGATTCAGGGAACATTAAAGCTCTTGAGGCCTTAGCCTGGAAACACAAAGTGTGTTCTTGTCTCCTTCTATCCCCAGCAGCCAAAGAGGGCAAGCAGTAAAGTTTTTACTTTTTGCTGTATGTACAGTTCTTAATTTACCTGTCGGCTTTGGGTGTGAAGGGCCAGGACGAAACGACCAGTGCAAGGAGGTGCCTAGTGCCCTACGCCTACTGGCCTGTATGATAAGGGATGGCATCATAGAATCATAGAATCATAGAATAAGTGAGGTTGGAAGGGACCATTAAGATCATCAAGTCCAACCGTTAACCTACCCTGATTTAAAAACACCCACTTCTAAACCATGTCCCTAAGCACCTCATCTACCCTTTTCTTAAACACCTCCAGGGATGGTGAATCCACCACCTCTCTGGGCAGCCCATTCCAATGTTTAATAACCCTTTGAGTGAAAAAATGCTTCCTAATATCCAATCTAAACCTGCCCTGACATAACTTGAACCCGTTTCCTCTTGTCCTATCACTTGCCACGTGGGAGAAGAGGTCAGCCCCCATCTCTCTAAAACCTCCCTTCAGGTAGTTGTAGAGGGTGATAAGGTCACCCCTCAGCCTCCTCCTCCCCAGGCTAAACAACCCCAGCTCCCTCAGTCGTTCCTCATAAGGCTTGTCCTCCAGACCCCTCACCAGCCTGGTAGCCCTTCTCTGGACACGCTCCAGCACATCAATGTCCTTCTTGTAGTGAGGGGCCCAAAACTGAACACAGCTGCAGCCTGGTAAAGATATCCTACAGCTTTGAGTGCGGAGTGCGCCGTGCTGACTGCCACCACGGGAGTGAGCTGCTACTCTGCACTGCAAATTCAGGGCAGGGAGGCCAAAATCGTGAGCCTTGGGTAGCCCACTTGTGAGTATAAAAGGAAAGCCAAGAGGTGCTTTTCACCAACACAATCACCAGCTTTTAACCTTTGGGGTGCATCATACGAGACAGCTTGAGCTAACCTTGCTCTCCGTCAGAAGAGGTACTAATCCTGAAAGGATCCACGGGTATCCAATGAATTTGAATTTCAACAAGCTAATCAGAAAGCCCAAGGTTAGCCTGGCTTGGGAGAGTACTAAGCATCCATCTAGTTTCCATGAAGAGCACTCATCTGCACATTTTTCTTTTGATACTTTGCCAGGTTTTCCTAAGTAGCAAAATAAAATGAGAAAAAATTGCTAAAACCACCTTGAAAGGGAGTATAAACATTGCAGAGATTTGGCTTGCATAGTACATTTCTTAAAGGGCTGGAAGCCATCTGTGGGATAATGTGAGGCAAGTTATATCTTCTGACAATAATTGAACCCAAGAAGCATGTCAACATAAAAGGAGGATGGGTAAGCCAGTTCAGGTAAAATAAAAAGTGACTCTACTTTTTCTCCCACACTGGATTGAATTCAAACACTTTGTGTGTTGAAAAAAATCACGGGACTTTCTTATTTATTTTTATGGATACAATCTTTTTTAGGGTTCCTGACAAGATGAAGGCTCTATTAATCTAAGAACTGTACAAACACATAGCTTTTGCACCAAGAACTTGAGTCAGAAATTCATTCAAATCCTGACCACCCCAGCCCTTGGCCATCAAATCATATTTCCTTGGAAAAGCAGGCAGGAGATATGAATAAGGCAGATAATTCCTGTATGTTTATTCATTACCTAGTTTTGGTCAGGTCTAGAAGCAGAAATAAGCAAATAAATGAAGTACAGCAAGCTTCTGACCTAATCTGCTATCTCAGGTCGAAGAAGAATTGCAGCTGCACTTTACAGGTTTCAAAGGTTCCGAAAAATTAAGTACTCCAGTTTTGGGGTGGTTCTGAACTGCATTCCGAAATGGAGCTTTAACAAAAAAAAAAAAAAAAAGAAATCATAGCTGAGAAGCTGGAGCACATCTGTAGGTCTGCATAGTTCAGGCCAGAGTCCTGGAGGATGTCACTCCCAGTTAAAGACAAGCTTGCAGAAGGATTGCTCTGAGAGCAGTCTACAGATTGCTGTGGTGCTTTGCACCCGTCCAGTTCTTCTCTATTTCTGCTGTTTGAATAACAGCTTTCAGCTTGTCTGCTTGCATATTCTAAGCCAAATCTTAAAGAAGCTTTAGTCACAATGGTAAAGTTGTCCTGGATTTTAATGATGTAACCTGTGGTCTCCTTCATTGTTTTTTTTCTTTTTGTATCTCTTTTGACACAGCTTTGCCTTCCTCTTGAACCTGCAGTGGAGTTCGAACCCTTTGCTTTTTCCATCACATGCTGTAGCTATGCATACAGTAGCTGAGTTATAAATTCAGCTTCATGAGTAGTTGTACTGCAGAATAAAATAAGGCAGGCAAAGCATCTGTAAGAAACAAAACTTGTTTAGACGTAAGTGCCTTTGATGAGCAAATGTGGCAAGGGCACGGGGAAAATAAATAGGCTTATCTTAAAATAGGATATAGTATAAAGTCATTCCCAGTGTGAAAGTATTCTCTTCGCACAGCTGAAACATAAATGATGTAGGATCGTTGTTAGATGCCTGGCTAGGCTATTCTAAAAAGGAGCCTGTGGAAACTGCACTAAGTCATTGCCGCCGATGAGTTTACTTGCTGTATGCCTCAAGAAAGAGAAATTGAAAGAGCATGTAAAATAGTAGCAAGTTGATGAAGAAAATAAACTGCAAAATAAGAGGAAGAAGACAGGAAATGTAATGACCAGTATAGGCTGGTTCAACTGGTGGTTTGAATTAAAATGATTATATATGCAGCCTCAGGAAATAAAAGCTCCCACTCCCTTCCACACAGTGCATAAAGTTTTGCTCCAGTAATGAAAAATGGAAATGAGCCTCTCTAATGAATTATAGCAATTATCTCTCTGCTGGGGCAAGGCAACTCTGAATCCTGTAATATTCCCCCAAGAAAAGAAGCGCTGTGTGCTGTTATTCACCACACACCTCGAGAAATCCAACAACATTTTCTTATTATTGTTTCTCTGAAGCACGAGAGTGCTCAGTTGCCAGCCCATGGCACTTCTGGATTTCACGCTGCGAGTAGCCTTCAACTTCACTGGGGTGTGTTTGCACAGGGAGGTCTCTGTGTATGAGCAGCTGGTTGACACAGAATTAGATTGATTTCTTACACTGTTCCAAGGCAGTAATTTATTCAAGGATTATGAATCTGGTTAAAATAATATCCAAACTGTTTCTCACTTATGGAGCTAAGCTGATTTGTGCTAAAGGAAACTGGTGCAAATTGTATTTTAAACGAAAACATTTCTTTTCTATGCCACCTGTCACAGCATGTAAGAAAAGTAATACTTGTGTTTCCTTGTTAGTAGGACTTTATCTAGATTTCCTGAATGTTGTTATACAGATGGCATAAGTGACATGTCAAGGTGAAAGGACTAGTACTAAGATTAAATCTGCCTGTACTCATTCCTCCGCAGACAGGAAAGCTGTGAGCACTTCATTTTACCGTACATGTACATTTTTTCACACACAAAACATTTACATTCAAACTGGCTTGAATGCATTTTCGTTCAAAACCATTATCTAAAAATTGAGGGATTTTCCCGTTAAATTATACTCAAACTGAGCAAAACTAGTGTACTAGTGAACTAGTGTAGGTAAATAGCATTCATTGCACGTCAAAAAATCTGTTATCTCTTGGACTTTTTTCCAGAGAAAAAGCATATCTAATGTGTGTCCTCCTGCAAAATTAAGTTGATGTCTACCTATATTAATAAAAACTGAAAAATATTGTCTGGGAGATCACTGTTGAGGGATTAATACAAGCTCTTCATTTGTGATGCACCACACCTATGCTGGAGCATTATTTTTATGTTAAGTTAAATCAAAGGCATCTGGAGCATCTCAAATGCCTTTATTTGAATGTTTTCCTGTGATAAAAATATACATTTATTTGTATATTTGTATCATATAGGTATATCACATACACATATAGCTGAGTTTTTCTGACTTGTAGACTCAAAACTTCGCAGACTAAACAGAGGTGTTTTGAGCACCCAGGAAAGAAAATTTTGAACATCTTATGTCTGCACCTCCCTTCAACAGAGAACAACCTCTACAATTAAGTGTTTAAAATGGACAGAGACCGTTTTCTGTCTTTTTTTTGACAGTGATAAACTCTTTGCATCATGAACAGCTCTAGCCGTAAATCTCACTTAAGGCCAAAGCTGTGTATCATCTCATTGTCAGTATTCAGCCACACCACCCTACACTTGCAGGCTCGAATCCCAGGATTCATAGTCACTCATAAAAATTCCATCAGGAGCTTTTGTCTCGACACAGCAGGATGACCCTGATTTCTGAAGGCAAGACAGGCTTCACCCTTCCGGGTGGGTGTTCCCAAATGGTGGCTGGGGGAGCTGCCCTCCAGGAACCATCGTGCGCCTGTGGCCACCAGCTAATCAAGAAGCTTATAATTGCCAGGGAGCAAAAAACAACAAGCAGAAGAGTTGTCTGCCTCGGGAGTTTGCACAGCTTGTTGTACTCTGAAACGGGGAGAGCTGAGAAGAAAGAATGAGACTGGCTAATTTCCAGTTCATTTCCATGATACCTTATTGAAATGAAAATATGCCTAAAAGCTGCACAGTGTAGAAGAGGGGCAGACTCCTGAGGTTTTCATATGAGGAAAGCAGAGTCTCTGTAGGACAAGACTTCATCCTGTGGCTGCTGTTTTATTCCTGTGGGTCTACTTGTTATTACTGCCCACAAGTAACCTGGTGGCAAATTGCCATCTCTTCCAGGTTCAGGTCTCTTTTTTCTTTTCACCTCCGCTTATGTGAAGTCTGTAATGGTTTCTAATCATTCAGTGAGATACTGCTGTCCTTTTCCCTCCAAGTTTGAACTTTACAATTAAAATGTGTCGTGGGTCAGCTTTGTGCTCTGCAGTGACACAGACTAAAAATTCAGAAGCCAGCTCAGAGTGAGCTGGTGTACCTCTGCCACCCAGCACCATGCCGCACCATGGGAGGATGCCAGCTTGAATCCTAGAGGAAATAAAGATATTTTAGCACTGTTCTGCACCTCTTGACCTGCCTCTCCACAGGGCTAACCGGTTCAGCTGAAATGACGCTGCCATTGAGTCCCCAGGTTTGTAATGAGCTTGGCTGGGGTTAGCTTGAGGGTGTCTTGACTGCCATGCCATAGTTGCACCCCTTGTCCGTCCTTTCCCCCATTTGTTCCTCTCCAAATAACACAGGCCTTTCTGTGTCAATTATTTCTCATTTATGGCTTTGTCTCTCCTAGAGAGATCACATATTTCATGCTGTTTAGGTTGTCTGTTACCAGGCAATTCTGCACCCCAGTCTGTATTGTCCAGGGCCTAGTTTTGATGTGTCTAGTTTGATGTGTAAAATACAAATGAACTCACGTAACTTCAGCAGCCTAAAACATAAAGATCAGCCCAAGATGGGCATCTAGGTTGCCTGTAAAGTCAGTGGAGGCATATCCCACAGCCATCCAGTCCACGTACTTTCTCAGGATAAGTTGAACTGGCTTCTAGAAATGATGACAGTGGGAATCCAGACATCTAGGCTAGCCTAAATTTTTACTTTTCTAGGTGACTAGACTTAGGTGAGATAAATGCTGCTTGTAGTGAATAGCAATAGCATACAGCAACAAGTATTGGTTCTTTAAATGCCTTAGTCCTCTAAACAGTGCCTTTAAAGGTATTATGGCTGTGGCTCTGTTGCTACCCGAATCATGGTTGGGACTCTTCATTGGTGCTGCAGCCAGATTCCTTCACTTGCCATGGTGTGGGCATCATCAACAGGCTGGCTCTTTCCATAGTCTGAGATAGGATCTCAGAGTTGCTGGCTCAGGAAAAGCTCTGTAGAAATGTAATGAGCTGAGAACTTGGAACAACCATGGTGCTAAATCTCTTATCTTCCCAAGCTTGGTGGCCTCGTGAAAACTATTTTGGGGCGTGGTGTCTGAACTGTAATAATTCCTGAACCATGACAGAAAATTTGTCTGAGGAGCTGACCCATGTCAAAACTGTTCCCAGGACGGATCTCATAGTTTAGCTGTATGGACAATCAATTTCCAGTGGGTCCAAGTAAACAAAACCAACAAAGCAACCGTCTGTAGATGAAGGCAGTATCCAGTGAACTTCATCCACAGATGCCGTGAAATGGGGAGAGAAAGCAGCAATGATCTCCCTAGTGTCAATAGTGTAGGAGTCACTAGAAAAACAAAATTGCAGAGGGGCAGATATCTGGTGATTTTGATTTAGCCCAGTTATATCAAGGTACTGAAGAGCATAAAATAGGTCATCAGATAGAAAGTGAGAAAAGTAAATGTACTGGGAGCTTGTGAAAATACTGCAGGCTTTTTTCCCAAGCTAAGGCAGACAACTAAGAGTTTTGACTGCTAAAATAAAAAATAAAACTAAATTATTTCTGAGTGTATAGCTCAATTATGTGAATCAAAAGAGCATTGACATGGGCAAGAAACTAATATTACAATATTAAACATATGAAATGAGGCAATCCAAACCAGTTATTGACAGAGGCAGATTTGACATTAAAATATACACTAGAAATTACTGCACCACTAGAAGCCACTTCTAAAAAAGAAGTATAGCAACAGCGTAATGCTGTTTAAGCAACAGTTACTTCCACAGTCAGAATCCCTGTACAGAACTTGTGGTTCAAGGACAACCTTGTAAAACCTTATCCTTACTAGCTGGCTGACTGATCTCAGCAAATAAAGGGAATCAGGATCAAAATGTTATGTTTCCACACAACTGTGGTCCTCTGCATATTAACCACATCTTCCTGTGGGACTTTGTGCATACCAGTGATAGGTCTTGCAGCATTCAGTGGTTTTGTTGGTACAATTCAGTATAAGTTTAGCAGGTGGCACAGATTGGTCACATAATAAATATTTTATAGACTAGGACAGCCCAAAAGAGTGATCTAAGTCACTTATGATATTAGTCCATTAGACGAAACATGTTTTGACAGACCCAGATACAAGGTCATGTATCTGGGAACAATGACTACCTGCCAGACCTAAAAAATGTGAGACTACCCTGCAAAGGAAAGACTTAGAAGAACTGAGGAGATAGCAGGAAAAGGCAAGGTAGAGAATTCCAGCTGCTGTGGCAAAAAAAAAAGCTAGCCATCACACATGCAACAGTGAGGAGTATTAAGGATTTACATCTTTGTCTGAACATGGAACTTATTGCTCCACTTACGTCACTGAATAAGTGCTGGAGTGTGATCAAGGGCTGGACCATTGATCGCCCACATTGCTTACATATTAATTCATTCCCTGTCAGCTTGGGCCCAGATCAATAAATACCCTCCAAGACATGGACATAGTTTAAAGGATACCAGGAACTGTTCCCAAAAGCCAGCAGCTGGGGCACAAAGTCAACCCACTTTTGACCTCCTGAATCCAGCATATTCCTCCAACACTATCTTAGCACCTGCTGTCCCAATGTCACCCTCAGAATACTTTGCCCAGGTATCTGGCACACCTCAGGGCCTGTAACACATGGGCCATGGGAAACCCTGGGCCAAGTGCTGTGTAGAACAGATGTAGGAAATTTCTGCCACTTGGCATCAGGGACAAACTCTTGAGATTGTTTGTAGAAAGAGGCATTTATTTTCTAAATGCAGACTTTAGCAAGGATGGTGAAAAGACAGAACAGTGTGAACTGTACGCAAAGGCTAGAAAAATGCCTTACAACGAAAAACTTAAAACATCTCCTCTTAGGTTATCAGAAAAGATCAAGAAGTGACTTGGTGGTTGTGTGTATGTGCTTCCAAATGGAAAAAAGGTCCAAGTACCAAAAAACTTAATCTAAACAAGAAATAGTAAGTGTCTATGGTTGGATGGTGAAGTTAGAAAAATGTACCTTTGAAATGAGGCATTTGGTTTAACAGTGAGGATAACTAACCACATAAGCTGACTCCAGCAGGAGATAGTGGGTTCCTCCTCTGTCATTTTCCAGTCATTTTCCATCTTTAATCAAATTCAGGACCAATGGGTGAAGTCCTTTTGCAAGAGGTTAAGATTCAGAAGACAAAGAGTTAACTGGGAATATTCTTTCCAGCAGAATGGATAAAACTTGAAACAGATCTTGACAAAAGGTTCACTGCTTATATATTAGTAGAGCAGATCCTAAAGCAACACGTAGTGTGTTCTTGGCATAGCGTACAGCCTAGTAAGCAGTGAAGCAGTGGCTATATTCCATGCTTACTCCATTTTCCAAGTGAATTCAGTAGGTCACTCCAGAGAGAGTGCATTACAGTAATCCCATCCTGAGTTGACAAAGGTATGCGGCAAGGTTTTATTGGAGTGAAGAGGTTGCGTTTGCCTTTTCAGGCATAGATGGAAGTATTATTTGGGGCTATAATTGCAAGCTACGCATGCAGGAGATTCTTAAGATCTTATAACACACTGGAATGGCCACTTGCCACCTCCCAGAGTGCAGTTGCACTCTTTCAATTTTGATGCTGATATAATATTTGATAGCATTCACACCTGCTCTTCCCAGTTCACCCGAGTTGTCTCAGGTGATCTGTAATACATCTGCAGACAGCTAATCGTCTTACGGCTGTCTCGCTCACGGGGGTACTCAGTTAGTTGGTTCATTGCACCAGCTGGAACCAATGGACGAGTTATGTAAAGTTTCATCAACATGCTGTGTGCAAGCCCCCCTTTGCCATCCACAGACTCTCCCAGTTCCATTTTGAGCTAGCTCAGTTGTTTCTTTATTGTGCCTTTAACACAATTCATTCAGAGCTGGAAATAATCCCCAAGCTAGAAATCAAGGGCTTGTCTTTCATATTTCAAGGGAGGGCTGCTAATTAGGTAAAAATCTCACACCATTTTATTTATATAGAAAGCAAATTTGATTTTGAAACCACCGAGAAGCAATAACCACAGAAGTTTATGATGTCACTGTTAAAGATGTTTTTCATGTGTTATTTCTGGCCTAATTTTATACAAAACACCTGCAGTATTGTCGGCATATAGGAATACCAATTAAGTGCAGGGAAATCAGATGCCATCTAAAAAAGTCATCTGCTCTGTGGTCACAAAGGGCTGGTTCCAATAGAGGACTCGGGTACTTGCAAGATACGTTGCACAACACCAAACTTTCAATCAGCTGCATCCCAGTGTTGAGTCCAAAAAAATAGAGACAAATGGATTGGCATAGGAAGCCAAAGAAGCCCAGAAGTATGATTTAAAATACGTGTTCTGTGTAGGTGGTGAAAGTGCATTGACAGGTAACAGAAAATTTAAGCACTGGAGTATAGCCAAGCCTACCTTACTTTGGGGGCCAAGCTGCCTTCTGAGGGCAAAAATATATATCAGGACTCACTGTTTCTGCTTCAAGGTGCCACCTTGCCATAGCGACCACATACCTCAGTATATAAAAATATATTAACAACAGCTCAAGCACCGCCTTGCAGACTGGGGGACATACCCGCTATGCCCACATTTCTAGTTGGCTAGGTTTAGGTGGCTCCACTTTCCACAGATGGGATTTTAGGGTAGCCTTTGGGACACACCTGACAGACTTTGCTGATTTGTGCACTGCAATCACAGCACCTCAGTCCCGCTCTCTCACCTTCTGGGGCCAGGCAGCTCTCAGGGTTTTTGATGTTGCACTGGAAACAGCAAGGCAGCCATGCCAATTCTCATCCAGATGCCTGTAAAAGTTCCTCCTTGCGTGACTATGCCTCTTTTTAAGCAGACCTTTAATTATTTCTGAACATCAGTACTAAACAACAGAACTCAGATTAGTGTCTTGCTGAAGGTTATTCTCCCTCACACCCCAACTCCAGGCCTAGGACCCGCTTTCCATTCACCCATTAGCAGCAGAAGGTATGTAAGTGCAGGACACACAGCTCTGCAGGGTTGTTGTATGGTATCTCACAGCTTATTTTGTCCATCAATAGCTTTCCATCACACATACCCCACACAAAGTCAGCTTTCCTCTGTGTAAGGTCCCAAACAGTCTGGACAATGAGGTACACTTCTTCCAGCTACAGCACGCTGTAACACCTCGGAACCATCCAAAGCTTTCTTTCTATTTTTAAGGACTTTGCTTTTGAAACTATTAGGTTATTTGGAGCCTGAAAGGTAGACACTGTCTCCAGACACTTCTTTTCTGGCAACACGTAAAATTCCTTGTCCCAGGAGGGACAATAAGCCATTCCCATCACCCCCACTTGGGGCAACGTTCAAAAGTCTTACTTATATATACATCAGCTTAAATCTCAGTTTCAAGTGATATGACCTAGCTGCAAAACCTGCCAACTCCCAGATGTTCTTTGTCTCCTGCTGTATACTTATCTCTCGGAAGACTACCCTGGGTCAGTGGATGCCAGTGATTACCCATATTTCTTTCCTATGTTCAAAGCAATCATTTTAAAGCTGCATGGTCTTTCTCACAAGCCCTTGTCTGGGTCTTGTCTAGGTCATATATTACTACTCAGTATGAAAACTGCACAGTCTTGCTAGATTGACTATAAAATATCCGCAGGTTGCTGCAGGTTTTTGATTTGTTGCACAGTACTAGATGAAAATCCTTTCAGCTAAATATGAATGAAGACTTAGGGTTTATGTAGCAGCCATCTGAGAACAGAAGGTCATCATAACTCTACCCTCTGAAAAGAAAATGAGGGCTAAAGGGGTGTAATTAAGAATTTCTTCTGCAAGTAGTAGGACAGCATTTAGTAAGCTCTGTACTTGAACAGTTTAGGGTAGTGATGGCAACCACTGACATTTATGCCACGTTTGCTGCTGACAGGTATTCGGGTTGGTCCCAGCAGTAATGAGCCCCCATGCTTTTTAAAAATAAATTTGTCATTAGCTGCCAAAACAAGGTGCACTATTAGTGCTTTAGAAGAAAGGGAACGGCTCACAAATCTTTATCTTTGTAAAGCAGAGAGGGACTCTGTGCTCTTCTTTTCAAGGATTTATCATCAGAACCAAACACAATGCTTAATTACTGTATTGTGAAAAACACCAAACAGCATATGAAGATCCACCACGTTGTTAACACCCACAGGTAACTAGTGCACAGCCACTCCTTCCCAGTCCAATTGGCAGCATGCTTCAGAAGAGGCAGGAGGACTCCTATCCAGCTGCAGTCCGACCACCCCCACACAGAGAGTGGAGGGTTTCTGGAGGCTCCTGCCTGAGCTGCTCCTCAGGACCCACAGCACTGAGGCTTCTGCGTAGGTACACAGACTTATTCTACCAGAGAGATTTTTTTTTCCAGCTCTTTACCCCCCACCTAGTCCCAACACTCTTCTTACACATCCAGACAATCTCCAGTACATCACAGAAGAATAAATATTGCAGATTTGGGCTGGATTTATTTTTCATAGCTGCTGCCACCAGCTGTGTTTGCTGTACAATCTGCTGGCCACAACCACCACCCTGCTGAGCTATCTCTACCCAGCAACTCCCCCACAGGGCTTCAGTTCTCTTAGAACAGGATCATTAGCAACAGGATTTTCGTACAAGCTTCACAACAAAAGAAAAATTTCCTTTGCCCTCCTTAACAAAAATGAAATAGCTACAAACTCTGAACCCTTCTAACAACGACTGTCTCGTCCTACTGATTAATGCAGGATAGGGCAGATATTAAGGTGTGTTTGCCTTGGTTTGGCTGCCAATATTTTTTTAAATGTATGGGCTGCAGCTCTGTTTCTGCACTTAAATACCTCAATTGCCACTAAAGCATTGACACACCTTGTCCAGTCTAGTCAGAAGCCTACAGACCCATTAAAAGTTCTCAGGGAGCTCTCTCCCATCCCTGCAAGAAGTCCTGCCACCCAGCCTCTTTGCTCTTCCAAGACTTCCAAAATATAGTTTACACAGAGAGTAGAAGATAGTCAACTTCTTATGTTTGTATTCTCCAGAAGGCATTACCCACACAGATGAAATTCGTTTCATTCATGGATCTAGTTGAAAAATAAAGATTAAGTCAAATTATTTTTTTTCTTTTCAGATTTAATTTCGAGGGGGGCAAAAGACAAGACGATCATTATTATAGTATCATTATTCCCACATCAAAGAAATGTAAGACATGGTATAATTCCATGAGAGCAAGTAAAACCTCTACACACTCCTTCCGTACCATATTTTTTATCATCACAGTAGCTACATACAAATATAGGAAGTATAAGTACCACTCAAACATAATAATCTTCTAGAAAGAAAACAAGTAATTGGACTGTTTTGGAAACAAATATGACTTGTTATTGCATTTCCAAGTTTCTATTTCAAATTACCAATTTCTTATGACCAAATGTAAATTCATTAAGTATGACAAATTAACAGAGTTCAGTGATAAACAGCCTTAGGAGATCAGTGAACAAAATCATCACAATCACATAGAAAGCTGTTGGTGAGATCTTCATGCCAAACAGCTTTGAATGTCTTCAACACTAATTTGTCACCTACATAGACTACTAAACGGTGACAATATCTTCCTGGCTACAATATTCAGTCATCATCAGAAGTGTAGGTGACAAAGAAGAGACACTCTTGCCAACAGCAAATCTTTTCAGTCAGACATTTCTAACTGCATGTTAAAAATGACACTTTATTTTTAGGAGGATTCTATGTCTATGAGAAAAATTAAGTCAGGTAGCGTATGATCATGCTGGTGACAGAGAATCATTTACTCTGTGATTTCCCTTTGACTCTAATGCATTAGCATGAAAAGGTCAGGAAATGCAAGAGGTAGATAGTCTTTATTGGTTATCCAGCTTTTCTGGCATTGCAAACTCTTATACTAGACCTCCTTTTTGTCAGAAACCCTCCAGTATTTTGTCAGAAAAAAATTTTTAAAAATTTCTGAGATACAGCTTTCATTCCCTGCATTTTCACTCCATAGTAAGTACGCTTGCATCAAATTTTATCAAGAAATATCAAATAATATCTATTCCTTTAATTTTCCTATGCACATTTTAGGTTTCTCACATGGAGAGTGTGGTCTTTTCTCTAAAAGGATATAACTGATCTACATCCCTCTTATCTGTCCCCATTACCCATCCTGTCCAATTTCCTTCTCCTCAGGAAGAAAGAAGAGTTCAGAGTCATTTTACATTTCAAACACTAAGTACTTCAATTCACTGTTTGAGATTCAGATTGGTCACCAAGTAATTCTTCTGCTAGGTCAAGGAGTTTGGTTGGAGCTCTTGACTTCAAAGGTGCACATTTTCAGATAGACATAAATGGTTTTGGTATTATTTGTGTAGACATCTGCACTTGTGTCTGCTGGTGCTTGTGGCCCACCTGTATTTCGCAAGAGTTGAAATTGTTTTAGTGTTTAATAGGGTCCATATAAGGAGCACTAGCAATCAATAAACAGACTCTTTCAAACTTTTGCTCATGCTAAATGAAAAGTATGTAAAACTCTAAAAGGCATTGGAGCAAAGCTTAATCCTTGGACACTATGCATATATTAACCTCTACAAAGACTTTGATCAAATCCTTAAATGTCACCAGCCTCTATTCTGTTTTTTTCTGGGTCATATAACATCACACACAACATAAGAATTGACCTTTATTGTTTGCAGGCGTGCCTGAGGATATTTATATCATCCAGACACAGCCAAGAGATGGCACTCTCTGTCCCTTAAACGATCTAAATAACACAGAGTGGATGGAAAGCAGAATTGCATATTCAGAATAATTTAGATTAGAAGAAACTTCTGAAGGTCATCTGGTCCACCCCCCACCTCCCCTTCGTATCCCTGTTCGGTTCAAAACAGGGACAACTTCAAAGACAGGTCTATCTTCAAGTTAGATCAGGTTGCTCAGGGCCTTGCCTCAGTCAAGGCTTTAGTATCTCCAAAAATGGAGATACCACAAACTACCTCAACAGTCAGTTCTAATATTCAGCCACCTTCACTGTGCAAACAATTTCACTAACATCTAATTAGATCTTCCCATGTTGCTGCTTGTGTCCCCGGTCTCTCATTCTTAGACTGTGGACTTCCAAGAGTCTGGCTCCATCTTCTTTTTATTCTCCCATTAGGCAGTTGAAGGCAGCAATAAGATCCCCTCTTTGCTTTCTCTTCTTCAGTCTGAACAATTCAGCTCTCATCTCCTCATACGTCATGTGCTCCACTCCCCTGACTATGTTGTAGTTAGAAATAGTAGTAGTAGAAGTTGTGTAGGAGCTCCCTTCTTCCTTCCCATGCCAGTGAAAACAGCAGTCAATGAATGGATTGCTACTACAATAGAGAACCCATTTGGTTGGACACATGAAAAAGACCACAAATTCCCTGAGTCATTGTCCCACAGCAGCATTTCAGTAGCGGGCGCAAGCAGTTTTCCCTCCTTGTCCATCAAAATCACAGAACAGTCAGGGTTGAAAGGGACCTCTGGAGATCATCCGGTCCAACCCCAAATCAGCCCTTACCTTAACACTGGACAGCATGGAAATAGCATATCCAGAGACAAAAGCAAATGCAAAAAACAGTCTCCTTAATTTTACACCAAAGCCAATGCTTTGATAACAGCGTATGCACTGAGAGCGCACTCTATCAGTGGTGCGCATGCTGCCCATGGAGAATATCAGCTGGAAACCACCACAAGCATTTTCTTCAAAGATCATGAATGGGAGCTCTGAAGTTTGATTATTCTGTTCATTTCACAGATATGGGGATGTCTAGCCATGAACCCCTCAGTAATAAGCACAAGCAAGGTGTGTCAAATTTTGCTTAAGGGACATCAGAGCCAGAACTCCTTTCTAATGCACTGTCAGGTCAACTAATGTCTGCATCCCCGATGGTTTCCGCACTGCTGAGAGCTCTGAGGAAAAACAAATGGGACAGAACAATTGATTCCTTCACTGTGGAGCTCAAAACCATCTTGCCCGTAAAGGACCTGACCCCTCAATGGGTCCTGTGGGGCCCCAAAACATGCCTTCTCTGCTTCCAGATGGATATGCAGGGGAGCCAACTCCCATTCAAATTACTTGTTTCCTGCTTAAAACAAGAGGAACATGAAATCCACTTCACTTACTGGTATTGGTACATCACTACTGCTGTTGCTCTCCCCTGCCGAGAAGGCACCGCTGGGAAAGTTTCCAGTAAGTGCAGTGCACACCCCCTCACGCAGAGTACAATGCATACAGAGATAACCCATGTCAAAGACCTCCAATTACTGAGCAGGTAAGTTACTTTCCTCTTAGCACACCGCATGATTGAGTCCTAACTGAGCATCACATTCCTCCTGGATGCAAAAGCAAACCATTACGGACAAATGAGTCAAAAAGCCAAAATAAAAATCAGTCAAATAGCTCAAGCACGCCTGACAGAGTTATTTAAAGGATTCTGACCATTAGCGATCACTTCAATGGTATCACTTTCCATACTGACATGAAAGGTGGCAAAGGAGCTATTTTCTCAGTTTCTTGCTTCTTCACAAAAGGAGACAAACATCAGGCACAAAATATTCAGAAAATTGTTAGTTGTCTTTGTCACCATCGTATCTTCATCTGTCTCTAACTTTAGTGTTGGGTTTGGGGGTGGGGAGGTACAGGTCTGAACAGCCAAATACTATTTTTAAGACTTTCAAAGAATAGCCTATATAGGAAAAAGATGTGTCTACATATGGATGATTAAACTGATTTTAATGTATGGCCCCATACAGATTTTGCTGATGTAATAAAAAGATTTAGACCCCAGTATTTAAATGTTTGTATTGCATCTTTTCAATGTTTGGGTTTTATGATACAATTGCCAGAGAGATTGTGATCGGCGTAGATTTTCTTCCTTTGCTGTTATCAAAAAAAGTGCTGTTTCTCAAACCAACTGTATCCAGTGCAGTTTGATGCCTACTTTTACAAAAAGTTAAAGAACACAATTTAAGGTTGGTTTTATTTAAAATTAAGTCATCCCTCAGTGTATCGTGTTATCTGAGTCTTCCTTTACACGAACAAAAAAAAAAAGTCTTCACAGTAATGTTTTTCCTTTTAACTAAAAAGAGGGCAAATACAAATAGCAAGTCTTAAAAACAAATCCCTTCTTTTATTTGACTCTTGGCTGAAACTCCTCC
Organism: Pluvialis apricaria; assembly: GCA_017639485.1. Lineage (NCBI taxonomy): Eukaryota > Metazoa > Chordata > Aves > Charadriiformes > Charadriidae > Pluvialis > Pluvialis apricaria. Next base: position 58,428,423 of record CM030007.1, read on the forward strand.
TTTACTGAGGTTATGTCCTCCCTCTCCCAATTTATATTCTTTCTTTTCCTCTCAAACAACAAGGTATTGAAGTCTTCTGTTATGAAAAGTAAATGTTTATTCTTTTTGTAATTTAGCTCATCAGTGCCGTTCAATGGAAACACCAGTGATACAAATTTGAATGACAGTTTTGGGTTATGTGTATCTATCTCTTCATTAGGACATGGCCCAGTGTCAATAACAATCTTCCCACTGCTGTCAGTGAATTTTGGATCAGGTCTTTTAGATCTAGATGCAAAAAAGATGCACTGAATAAGCCCAGAGCTGAATCCAAATCTCTAAGTCAGGAATTAGAGCTACTTGTACCATACCAGGGGACAGTTTTGTGCCTCCTTGTGAGATGCAAAACAAATTCCAGAACTTAAACCAACAGTCTGCAGGCTTGGTCTTGGAAACCTATAAAATGGGGCTATTTATAGTGTTTTCAGTAAAGTGTTTCTAAGGAAGCAAAGTTACCCAGGGGAAAGTTTAAAAGTTTAAAATTTAGGAGTGATTTGTTGGCCAAAAAGGTTTGGGAGTCACTAGCCTAGAGATAGCAAGTCACTGCTTAGGGCAGGCTAACATTTTAGGTCCTGACTTTCTTGACATGTTTGGTACTTTACTCATCAGTACCAGGAAGCACCTCCACATACAGCCTGGATCATATATCTATGTATGTTTGGCATAGCTATTACCTGGAACCACTGAGCAGAGGTCGTCTTCCAAAACCGATATCAAGTGTGACAGAGCTCATTATCACAGCATTCACCAGCACATGGGAAGTCTGGGTTTAATTCCTTTCCCTGGCTGGAGAGACTCCAACCTCCCACCTCCCTAGAAAAGGCCTTACCCCTCACCTGTCCATCATCCATCCTGGTACAAGAACATCCTCCTGGCTAAATTCGGTAGCGTGCACGAAAGACATTGAATTGTCTTAGGGCAAAGCATGGGAACGCAACTGAGCCTGGCTGTGGAGTGCAGTGATTAGAAATCTCATAATCCTCCCAGTACCTGTTAGTGTGTTACTGAGGTGACTTTCCCTCATTTCAGTTTACCACTGTACATTGGTTGTTGGTCTCTGTGTCAACAGCTTGTTTTGCACTTGATGTAAGAACTGATGGCTCGAGCACATAGGCAATCCTTAGGAGCAGATTACGCATACTTTACTACCACCCCTTTGAGATGCAGTACGGAAAAATACAGTACAGCAAGACAGAGAAATCTGAATGCTGAGTTTCACTGAAGAGTTTTGGAGGCAACATGAACCCTGAAACAGAGATTGTTCCTCTCTTTGAACCGATGCCTCTTTCCCAGTGAGTCTCACCTCAGGGTGTTTGGGCAGCTGTTCTTGTTCTCCACTGAAGGTTTACTTCTGGATTGGGTGTTTTTTCCACATCACTAGGTAAAGAACCTTTCAGTCTCACATGGCAAATCCTGCTTTGACTGTCAACACAGCAGTCTTTTACTTTTTATCAGTGGAACACCGGTCGTTTCAGTATTGTAATTAAAGGACATTAAATCTTGCCTATAAAGTTTCTTATTTGTTTGGGCTTGGAGGGAAGCTGAAATATATTACTAAATTCTGAATGCATCATCAGTGTTGTCTGTTCTGTTAGAACTAATGACAGGCAGGAAAGATACGGAAGTGTAGCATAAAAATCATATCATCTATTTTCGACAAATCGTAATTTTATGGTACCTGTCATTTTGGAAAGCCTTCAGTTTTGAGGAACACTAAGATGAGGTCATTTAGACTATTATTGATTCTGCCATCATGGCATCACTCATAAGTATTTAAAGCATTTAACCCTCCATGAGGAGCTTTGAACTATAAATGACTTTCTGTAATAAGGACAGCCTGCTGTTTCATAGCGGTGACACCAGATGTGTGGTCTTTTTCATGGCTGCCTCTAATGATGCAGTAACTTCTCTGATTCTCATGTTGCTTGGAACAGTAGTTGAATTGAAGACAATGAAATAACACTCATATTAGAGATATAGCAAGCATCTCTTTTTGTCTATATACTTGAAATCTTTTCAGCTAGATTGGACTGTCTTTTCTGGAGTGATGTTAGCTGACTTTGGAATCACAGTGAGCGAACCAACAAACTCTTGTCCCAGCTAAATAGGAGGTACAGAATATGTAGTAATACAAGACACCATGTTCCTTTACTGGAGCACACAATTAGGCTAATAACACCATACTGAGCTTTTTCAGCAAGTGGCCTTGTTTTTCAGAAGATCTGTGCACTCAGACTGTTCCAGTGATTTTGTGGGAAGCATCTGCTCATTCCTCCAAAGAGCGTAAGTGTGGACATAACAGACTAACTCAGACACCCTCTAAAAACAAACCTGGGCATAATGTTCACAGATCAAACCATATATACAAAAGAAAATCTAGAGTCTAATATTAAGTCCAGTGAAGTCAATGGGAAAATTTCTGTTTGTTTTATTAGGTCTTGGATGGAAGTCACAAGGCAGATTCTGTAGGTGTTCAGAGGATAAAGTCATGACTTAGAACTAGCTCTGGTCTAAATGTGAACCCCCAAAGCACAGACAAAAATAATAAATGCATTCAGTTCACAGATACTTTTTCTTTCCTACCACTAGTCCTTTCAATTTAAAATATACCAGTGATTAAATTTTCATGCAGTTTTGCCTTAAGCACCATTTTTGTACCATTTACAGTTTCCAACTCTCTGTGAACTCCACGGCTGCCCAGGGATACACCTCTCCTAAATGTGTCCATCTGTAGTCTGTATCTAGCCTGTAGACCATCTCTTCTGAGTTATTGGAAGATAAGCGCCTCCCAGATGTTGTTCATAAATGTCAGATAGGCATGAGATACATAGATTGACTTCTTTGAATGACAAAGAGATGTTCTAGCATTTAGTATGCACCTAATATTTTAGCTGTCAGAGCTCAATGCATTTGCCTAGATATGGTACCCACTGCCATTTGAAATTATGTAGATTACATGAGGCATCTGCATGGGGCTAGTACATGTGGTACAAGATATGCGTCACAGCAGTGCTTCAGCATGATAGTGGGTACACACCCTTCAGAAACGACAGCTGAGAGTCAGGTAGGGTTCTCCAGGGCATCTCCAACATCAATGGCAGCCTACATTTGGTCAATTGAACCACGTCCATGAAGTTAGGCAAAGGAGTTTCCACAGGTAGTGAAAATGGCAACCTGGCCTACAACGGTACGTTGATACCACTAAATAGGAAGAGACCTATGATATGATCCTGGTGTCTTGAGGCTGTACAATGTAAACTGTGCTTTGTTCACATTGCTGAGAACTAGTTTCCAGGGAAGCAAACTGCCTGCATCCACAGACCACACCACTTGGTCTTGGGTCTCCTGTGGGTCTCAACACTGTGTTGCGGTAGTCTTAGAAAATACTGTTTGTGTTTGTGTGTGTTTCCAGTTCAAACAATTATGTGAATTATGAAATTATGTGAAAGCTGTGCCACAGTCCATCAGTGTGGCAGCATACAACTGAGTATACGTCATGCACCCTTGAACATGGCAAGCAGGTATATGGTTGTGCAAGAGAAGGCAAAGCTTGCCAGGATGGCATTAGAGAGCTGCACACAGCAGAGGATATCACAAATAAGCAGTCTCATGAACGTTGCTTGCTGGGAACAGTCTCTGGAAAGAACTCTTCCCAAGCCATGCCAGGACATCGTGACAGAGAAAGCACTTGGAGTGGTCCAACACAGAGCCAGGGAACAAGTTAATGATTTAGCACCATGAACCATTTGAGGTCCCAAGCTTCTGCCTTCTCCCACTTTTATTTAGCAATGTAGATCTACCTTCAGCATCTACAGTTATTGTTATTGATGCTAGGTTAAAAATGCATGCCTTCACAAATATACTAACATTTATAACTTTTCAAATATAGGAGAAATATAAAGTGGAGTGTGCTTGAAAATTTGATATTATTTTGTGCTGGAATGACTGTGTCCAGCTTGGACAAAAGGACTTGGATGAGCAATTCTGCTCCATCTTCCTGGTAACTTTGCATGCCCGCTCCCTTAGTACACCATACAAAGCAGCAAATTCAATAGTATTCCTGCCTAAGATGTGTGAGATCAGTATATTCATTGATGTAACCAACATCCCACAGAGAGTAGATGGTCTGAGGATAGTGTACATGCCCCCAAAAAGGCAAGTCAATGAGAATTAAGCACTTAATACTGACAAAAATCTGCTCCTGGCTACAATAAAGCAAATCAGTACTGCAATGCACTACTACTTTAAGTTCCAGTGGCTTTCCCGTTGTGGAGAGTGAGAGAGCTCTGGGGAAGCAAATGATCACGACATTGATTTAATATCAGCTCTGGTTTAAGTTTCTTGCAATGAAGTGGGTTATGCTGACTCAGCCTGTGTGTGTTGTTATTTGGATTCTAGATAAACAAAACAATGGTTCGTTAGAAAGACATTAGCGCTTTCATTTTGACTTCTCGGGGCAGGAGGAGGGGAGAATGCGCCTTCCGTTTGCTGTTATTTTTTAAATTTTAAACATTGAAAATCCCAGACAATTTGTGTATGATATATTTCCGTATCAGCTCAAAATACACTTCATGCATATTGCTGCAGGCGGAGGAGCCATGCTTTCATATGGTTTTGCTGTTTTTCTTTACAAGTGGACACCCAGATCATTTTGTGACTACTGTACCGCAAGCTCCCGTCGGCAAACCTGAGTATTTGTGGTTTTCATAATATCATTACTTTTGCATGCAAAGCATCTCATCCACAAATGTCTGCAGAACTTCAGTCTGCATTGTGAGTATTTTGCACATGTTATGAGGAACTATCTCCTGGATATTCTAGTATGCGTTAGTCCACGGATATGGATTATTATTTTTTTCAGTAGTGCTTTTTCTTTGCTGAGGTAAACACATAGAAATCATCCGTCTGCTGAGAGAAAGTAGGCTAACTTGCTGTCCCTAAGGGTGACAACCAGAGCTATCCAGTCCTGGTACAGTATTGGCAAAATTCTGTTTGTGGTGAAAATAAGGTTGCTCAGAGCTGTAATGCAGGCTACCACTCACCGTGTTCCAGCAAAACCAGCTTTTGGTGTTTGGAGACAAATTAACATAAGAAGGAGCCATTTCAGCATGTTGTGAACTTAGTCTTCACAAAATAATTTTTTTTATTCATTGTATAGGAATACATGTATCCATTGTACATTCATCAAAAGGAAATTTTAGTTCTGTCACTGGAGTTATCATCAGGCATGTCTTTCTTTCTACAATTTAATTTCTTTTCAGTTTGCCTATTGGGCTCTCTTGACTTGTCCCTTTGCATTATTTGGCCCTTCCTCATTATTATAACCTCTTGTTTCTCTTTCTGGTAAGAATAATTTTTGGATTTTTCATAAATGTATGCTAACTTTAAGGGGGTTGGTTTGGTTTATTTTCCTTGGATTTTTTTTGGTGCTTTCTACCTGCTGAATTCCTTTTGAATCTGAGAGAAAAAATAAGTTGGTAGCACTGATATCTGCTGTTGTCTGATTTTGAAGGTAAAATGAAATCATCTACAAACTGTCCCTAGAATCTGAATCCAGCCTGGGAAGCACCACTGAATCTAACTTGCCAGGTCTTTAAAAAAAATGAAATTACAGAACTTTCATATGGCTTTGTTTTACAATGACGATATTTTTCAGAAAGTTATTCCAAAGCAGCAACTGTCATAACCATGGTGTTCTGGAAAACCAGTTAACAGAAATACCCCCAAGATTACATTGCTCTGAAATTCTTGTTCCACAGATTTTTTATGAATACAGTGTGATCTTCCAATGGACAGATATGAGAAGAGACATTTAAAAAAATTATTTTGTGCACAAAGGTTTGTGTTTCTCCTGGAACAGTTTAAAAGTAGGATTTTCAGTGCCTGTATCTTCAAGCCATATTCAAGGGCACCTTGATTTAAACTGTAGCCAGTGCCCTAGTGTATAGTCACAGGGTAATTTCTGTTCTTTGGGGAGAAAATCAGGCTGCCAATGCACATGTCCTTCATGGCAGAATATCTGTCTAGAGAGCAGAAAGCAGATGTATGCATAAGTCTAAAAATCCCAAATATAGCCTCTAATAGGTGTGATAATTATTTTCAGGAAAAAGTGATAAGATGCAGTTTAAATCCTTGGAGCACATTGTTCCAATGAATGTGTAGTGTATTTATTAGGGTACTCATAGGATTTATAGCTCCTCCAAAGAAGTACATCTGCTCTATGACTACAGGCAACATTACTTTCTAGGGAAAGTTTCTTGAAACTTTTTTTAATATGCTTTAACCTCTTGCATGCTGACTTGATATATCTAAAAGTGAGTTGCTCCACTTAGTCGTCACCAGCAAAGGCCAGGTGACAGCTTCCAGCTGCTCTGGATGCTCAGGCTGGGGTAACTCCTCTGGCTTGATTCCCAGCTCCAGACTGTCGAGACTCAAGTAAACATCACCCAAAACCTGTGTAATTCCTGGTTTCTGGGAAAGGAAATCCGGGTATAAAGACTGGATGGGAGACATAGGTCTCCAGTAGTACCTGATTTAGACGGCCAGGGGTTGCAGGACATACCATGGCATGCAGCAGCAGTTAAGCATAGGGCGTTATGTGTCCATGTACATATATAGAATGATCTGCTGGTCCTGAGAAAAGGACTTGCTAAAAGAATAGACCAACAAAAGCCCATGTCTACACTGCACACTTGGCTTTGCTGTATACGTACCCAGTGCTTTGACCCAACAAATCTCCTGCCCCGCAGCTGTACTCCTGCGGCAGCCTCATAGCTTGGGGGCGCCAAGGAAGAGTCCTCCCATCTCTGCGTGACTGCATGAGCACTGTTCCCCTGTTCACTGTCAGTCAGGTATTGAGAAAACCTGTTTAACATCTTGCTGGAACAGTGGCAGCACATGCAGGCAGCAGGGTCCAAGTAGGAGGCAGCATCCACCAGCTGAAGCTGGTCATGTTCCCCATCTCTCATGCCTGGCCACGGTGTGGGGCACCATCCTCCACCCTCACAGAGCGTGGGAGGCTGTCAAGTCTCATTCAGTGGAGCCAGCTCTCCTGCAAGTGTTTATAGGACAAGGCTGGAGGTACCGTCACCCTGGGAGATGGTTAGCAAGCTGGACCACAACCTCAGCATACTCCAACTGTGCAGGACAGACAGAGCCAACTCTGAGAGAGCTAAAGAGCGAGATTCTACTCTGCACAAGGGAAAAGGGGAAGTGGGGAGACATAAAATAGGGGGGGAAAAAAAAAGAAAAAAGAAAAGAACCCAAAGAATAGAAGGAATGAATTTTTCATTGTATTTCATGGTAAGTTATTAGTGCTGTGGCAAAGAAAGTTGAACCTCATCACCCCTCCCTGTAGCTGCTGAATTCATACAACCAAAGCTGCATGACTGTTCCTCCTCATATGTGCCCATTTGTGGCTGAAGATGTGAACTAGAGAGAATGTAACTACTTGTTTGATATTTAGGGCAGAGTAGTCAACAACTGTTAGTTCTGCTGGCAAATGACCAGTAGGACAGGCTGTTACTCAGAAATATCACAGGACGATGCTGCCATTCAGAGTGCTGACTGAGGGAGAGGAGGAATGCCAAATGAATGAGCAATCATCAGGGTGTTTTGCTTAGGATGGAAATCTCAATTAGGATTCTGTACTTCTCCTGTTTCCTGTTCTTCCTCATGGCAATCGTTTTACACAACAGCGAGATGTTAGCAGTGCAGAATAAAAGGCATGCTAATAAGTATAATTTTCCTTTTTTTTTTCCTTGAACACAGTATTTGCTTCATGTTCTTTCTTCCATTGTATGTAGGAATTAAATAAAGAAAAAATGGTGATGGGCTGTTTCTTTCCACAGGGCTTTTGATTTTTTTTTTCAAGCCACCCCTCTCTGAGCATTTGTATATTTGAGAGCAACTGTATATTTGCTCTCTTTCCTCCACAAACACCAGGTCCCCTCTAGGAACCTGCTGTTCTTGTACACAAAGATGTAAGAGCAGTGGGTAGCAGCAGAACAGTCTGTCTGAAACTCGTTCTTTTTTTTTTTTTATTCCAAGCATTATCTCACTCATTATAAAGACTTCTGTTCCTCTACTTTTTTCTTTTCTTTTTTTTTCTCCCAAATTCCCTGTGTCTACTATTATTGGTTTTGATGGACAGATGAAGTATGATAGCCTGAGACACATTTGACAGAGTATGACTTTGGCCTGCATAAATTACTGTCAAGGAGTTTTCAGGGAAGTACTGAAGTAAATTTGCAGTGACTAAAAAATGAGTTATAAATTATAGCATAATCACTGCTGCTGAACAATTTGATGGGTAAAACAATTAACTGAGTTTATACTTTAGGTGGGTCCTCATAATTTTTCCTTATAGTTTAACTTCTCAAACCGCTCTGAGCCCTTTGGAGGAAAAGACTTTAGAAGGGGCATTTTCCCACTCCCTTGCCAAAAATCATGTTTCCTTTCTGTCAAGATTGTATCTTTCCTCTCACAAGTAATTCAGAGATGGCAGTTTTTGGTCTTTCCTCACATACCCATACCAGCTCCTATGGGGGCATAGTTAAGACCCTTTCACCCTGTGCCAGTATCTTCCCGTTCCTTTTCTACTTCATGTCACTAAATCCCAGGCTTTTCAAATGGCATCCTTGAAATACTCCAATTAAGAGGATAAGAAATGAAAGAGTTTGTGAAGCTCAGGATCCTTATGGGATGCTCCTGAAAATATACTTTAGGCACTGGCCTATATTTTGTGCATTCAGTATCAGTGGTAGCTTTGACTCAGTGAGGGTTCTCTCTTCCGTCTGGTGAAGAGCTCCTGACTGGAAAATACCACTGGTTTTATAGCTAAGGTAGACAGAAAATGTGAATGTTTCTATTATTATCTTTATCTCATTTGTGACACTACCCTTTGTGAGGCTGCATTTTTTCCATTTTGAGTTTTTTCTACACTGTAAAGAAGTCTGGGTTTAGTTTTTATGGACACAAATGTAAATTTTCTAGGTTTTTCACCACATGTTTTGTGAAACTGCTTTTCTTAAAATCTGTGGTCTTCACTGTTACGGTAAAACAAATCCAGTTTTCCAGCCCTGGTGACTATTGCTAAATCCCCCAAAACACGAACTCTAAAGCTGCCAGATTCTGGAGGCAAATAAACTGCAGCACTTGTTACTTTGATAATGTCATTATTTTCATGATAGACTCATGACTGTAGGAACACAGCTTGCGATCACCAAATGCCCGCCGTGGCCTTGTGTGAATCCTTGCTGGAACGCAGTGGTGGGCTAAGGTGGGGGGAAGGTGCTTTGAAAAAAGAGACAAATAAATAACCAGCGTGCAGCTGCCTCAGTCCGGAGGGTGCTGGCACACAGGCTAGGCTGCTTTTAAGCTGCCTACGCGCGAGGAGCAAGCATCGATCTTCCATCCAGCTACTCGCTTCCATCAAGAGGGGCAGGCGGCAGGATGCTGCCTGCCAGCTGTAGGCAGCTCTGCAGCAGGCAGCGCTCGGTTATACCTGTTTGTGCTCACAGACGGCTGTGAAAAGCAGGCAGGGGATTGCCCGGGCTTTGAGGGAAGAATGAGACAAGAATATTTCACTGTTCTTTGTGAAGTGACTCCCTAGCTATCCGTTGCGGCTCGATTGCCTCGGGTCCTGTAGCTTTGCTTTCACCCCCCACCCCTCCCTCACCAGCTCGCAGCAGAAGACGCAGAGCACCTTCTTCTTCCCGCGTCCCATTTGGGCCCCACGTATCCCAGCGAGAGCGTCCTTGTCACTGCAGAGCCATGCAGCCTGCCCTCCCTCTCTAGCCCCTGCCGTGCGGGGGCCTCTCGCGTTAGCGCTGGCGGGAAGGGGAAGGGGCAGGCACAGCAAGGCGGTCGGTGCCTGTCCCAGAAGGCAGGCTTGACGTCGCTGCTGTCACTGCCCAGCACATGGCGGGCAGCGGCCAGAGCTGCCTCCCCTTTCCCAGGCCCTCAGGAGCAGCAGCCACAGCTTCACCTCCTCCAGCTCTTCCCAGCTCTGTCTCGCTTGCCTTCCCATCCGGCCCTGGCTTGGTGTTTGCCCTTCGTTCTTGGGAGGCAAAATCAACTTTACGCAGGTAGCTGCCTGACTCAGGCCTCTTCACTCGGCAGCGTCCAGAGTGGTCTGTCCCCCTCAGCAACGCGGTGACATAGCACGCCCAGATGCCAGCAGCACGCTTGCAGTGGCAGGGAGATGGATGGCAACCGACAAAGCCTACCCAAGAGCCACCATAAATACTCGAGCAGTAACACCGAGTCTAGTTGCATGCTGTATTTACCTGCTTGATTTAAATACAGCTTGAACTACGCTATATTGTCATGACTGTTAGGTAGACATATCCTTGGAGGAGTGGGGAGGCTTATTACCTAAAGCAATACCCAAGGAGGGAAAATAGACTTTTCATTACGAAGAAGGTGCTAGAGATGTAGGAGTAGTTATTTGCTTACCCAGTGACTCCCTGTTTGATTTCAAGTAATTTTCTTCACATATTTCATATATATATATATATGTACAAAACAGAGGTATTTCTTTCTGCTCTCCCTTTTTCTATTTGGAATGAAAGCTCTTTGGGACAGACACCTTCTCATTTAGATTCACACAGTATGCCTCGAGTGCTTGCTTCTGTGCCCATTCTTATCCATACAAAATTTCTCCATCGGTGTCTGCTCTTTCAATTGTCCAGATTAGATTCCACAAATGGTCTCGCAGAGTGTATTGAATTTATGGCAGAGGTAAGCAGTGCACCTTGAATCCATGCTGCTCACTGAGTCATGAGGCTCAGGCTCCAGAGTCCAGATATAAGAATGTCCCGGCTCTTTTAGCTTCAAAGTGAACCAAAACCTAGGAGGAGTTCATTTCCTGATTCACGATTCCATTGAACACCAATCTTGCAATACCTAAATTCATGACTTTCCACCCGGCCACAGCAGAAAACAGGAAATCGATTAGTCTCATTAGATTTTTGCCCCTTTAGGATAAAATCTTATGAGAACACCTCATTACTTTGCTGTACTTCAAACTGGGCTTAAATTTTCTCCCTCCTTTTGGAGTGGTCCTTAAGCACTACTGGTAACTGGACCCATACCCAACCTCTGTCTCCTGCCTATGTCTGCCCGAGTCCCTGGCAGCCCTGAGGGAGCTGTGAGCAGTTATTCTGTTAGGATGCAGTAATTGGAGTGCTTAACCCTATCACGAAAGGACAAGAGAGTGCAACTCCACATCAGCGCAGAATAACCCACCCTCTCCTCAGCAGGAAGGCGATGAAAGTCATTAATATATTGACATAGTAGATTTACAGTACAAGGCTCTCTCTGACTCTGATTGTTCTCCTGACAAGTGCTTTTCCTGCTGAGCCTACTCGCCTTGCCAGAAATGCCCTTTGATAAATCCTTCCCGTCTCTGAAAATATTATTGTTTTCATTCTAAGTCTTTTGTGATTTTCGTTTTGGACTTAGGTGTTTTAACAAATTATATTTGCATGTGATATAACACCAATTTGTTGAATCCTCTCTCATCTCTGAAGCAACTCTGAAAATGAAATTGTGCGTCTTCCTCAGAGATCCTGAAAAGAAAATTTGGCAAAAAATAAATATGGAATCCCACATCCCCTCAGTCAGCACGTGCAATGCCACAAAGCCTTTATGCTGACTTTTAATTCTTCCCTGACTGTATATATTCACGACTTGTAAGAATGCAGATTTGTATATTTGGGTTAAAATAATCCGGAACACAAATATCCAGGCCATTGAAATCAAGCTCTAGTTTGAATGACTGGCAACCAGAAGCACTAGGGGAGGGAAATCTACTAAGAGTTTATTTCGGATAAAATGAAAAAGTAATATTGGAGGAAGGAGGGGTTTGCATGCTGTGCCTGCAAGTTTGGGGCGTTCCAGCAAAACGCAACCGCAGGTTACGAGGCGGAGAAAGGCGCTTTGCCAGCTCGACCTTCGCACTCCTCGCAACCAGGGCTGAGCCTGCGGGGCCTGACCTTCCCCCCCCACCCTCCCCAGGATGAGAGAGAGGGTTGGAACTTCGATGGGCGCCGGGTGGGGATGCTCAGCCCTCCCCCGAGCCCGCCCGCTGCCGCCTGCCCGGCAATGCCGCGCCGCAGCCCCGCGCAGCCCCTCCTCGCCCCCGCCCTGGCGCTCATCGCCCCCCGTTTTCCCCAAACCCCACTTTCCCTCCCTTTTTTAAGGCGGGGGGGGAGGGGGAGGCCGACACCTACTGACGAGCATCAGAAACTGCAGCCGGAGGGGGGGGGTGGGAAAGGCTCGGTACCTGCCCGGTCCTTCGGGGGGGCTCCTCCGGGACGCCCCCGTCCTCCCACCGCCCTGCCAGGCTGGAGGGGGGGCTACACCCCCGGCTGCACAAGAGGTGCTCGGGGGGGGTGGTTTGGGGGGAGGGGGAGGTGGACGGACGGACGGAGATTTCGATACGTTTCTCTGGTAGGAGCACACACGGAAAAAGAGGGAACAGATTTCTGATAGTCTTAAAATTAGGGTTTAATGGGCTGAGAAAGGTGCTATACTCTAGTGAACTAATTAATTAATCACTTTGCAGCATAAGAATGCCTGTCATGGAAGAGCAGGTGCTTTTACAGCTAAACTACCTCAAAAAAAGAGGTAGTTGGGCATTGAAAAATGGGCAATGACAAAAGATCCCTGAAGTCCATAGGGAAAACAGGAAAGCTGTACTAGTTTTGATATTGTATGGAGGAACATCTCAAATATTTCATGACCATGTACAGTAATTTCAAAATCTTAAGGCGGATCCTTCATCAAAATTCTCACTTGCACACTCTGGGTTTACATATTTCTTTGCTTTCTGTATTTTTGGCCACCTTAGCACAGCCTTTTCTCCATGGCTCTGTCTACTCTGGGCAAACAGCTCGATGTGCCACTCGTGGTTGAGGGAGAGGAGGGTCAGAAGCCTAGAAGTTGCTGCCAGGTTAGCTCTCATCTTATTGCTGAATCTTGAGTTATTTCAAGGCCTTGAGTGTCCACTGAGAGCTTCTTCAGTTTGGAAGGCAATGGAGCTATGTCAAGAAGTAACCACTAGAAGAAACGAAGTTAAATGTAAGGCTACTTCAAGTATGAAGTACAATTATTCTTCTTGCTCTGTTAGGAAAGGATGCATCCCAGCTCTCGCTGCCCTTAGAAATCATATGCTTCTCACAGTTGTTGGGAGGCGTGCACCGCTTGTCTGTTACAACACATGCAATTCCCTGTGAACCCTTGAGTTTTAAGAGAAGAAACAGCCACTTCACTACTGGTATCAGATGAACACTTTCAGGACAAATGAAAGTCTGTGTAAGCTTGAACTACTCTATCAGTAATTGTTTACATTAGCTATTAACATTTTTCTTGCAGAGATGAAGGACTGTTCACAAAGAATCAGTGCTTAATGGCTAAGCCTTGCCATAGAAAAGCCTCTGGCATTTTCTTTTTAAGATTCCAGCGTATTTCTGGTGCTACTTTTATACTTATCTGCAATAAAAAAAAGCTGATTCCTCCAAGAGTTTTGGCTTTGCTTGAATCAGATTTATAGACCAGCTTTTTAGCACTGCTTCTAGCTATTACGGGAGAGGGGAAAACTGCTTCAAGTTCCTACAGATTTCCATTTCAGGGCGCTGATGTTTCCAGTAGCTTCCACTTTCCAAAACCAATGTTTTTATTTACTGGGGAGCCAAGTGCAGTGAACTTGGCCTGACATACCTACTTAAGGAGGCGGTCTTGTGCAAATCAAGCCAAGAGCAAGGGCCAGGGTAAATGGGCACATTTATAGAAAGGAGCAGAAGTTAAGCCCAGGTTGCTCCACCATTTGACAGACTCCTCCCCTTCCTCTCTCCCCAGCCAAAATGAATGTTGAATGTGGAAAGAGTTTGGTGTCAGGCTCCACCTGTCTGTAAGCAATAATGTCAGTATTTTTACTTTAAAAAAGTCTCCATTGGATGATGTGAGGCAGCTTTAAGCTCTTGCAGAGCTGCGGAGGCTGCTGAAGGTAGGGTGTCCAGGTGAGGGTTAAGACACAGAAAGACAGCAGTGCCATAAGGCACATGCTCGCTTTGCTTGTGTTATTTTTGAGCACAGGGCTGTCACCTCTGAGCAGTGACAGTCTAGCCCCTTACACAGTCAATGGCACCTGCCCCTGGAACCAGTTAACACACCGTGTTGTGGCACAAGTGTTGCCGGACCACAGATGGCAAGGGGACTTCTGTAGGCACACATCAACGTTCATGCAGACCTGTAAATCATTTTCCTTAAAAAAAAACATGCAATAGGCAACCTGGATTGCTTTAAAATGCCTGTTTCAGATCAAAGCTGAATGAAGCAAAATGCAACTAGGTTATCCAAGACAGTACACTGGGCAGTCACATAAAACTCAAAACCTATAGGAGACTTGACCAGGTCACTGCAGGCATCTCAAATGGCGCTAGAAACTTAAGTGAGTCAGCGCTGGGTTGCTGGGGACTATACTGCAAATGTAGATACATAAATGTAGGAATATTAGTGTTGGAGCTGAACTCACCCTAACTCTTTAAAGTTACATATCTGTTAGTCTGAGAATTCAGTAGGACCAATAGTCATTCTTTACTTACTGTTATTAAAGGCCTTAACTTTTTTCTTGTCAGGGATGTGGATAGCCCTTAGAGACAATGAGAGCAAAAAATCCTTTCATTTCACTTTAAAATACTCTGGTGAGAAAAATCTTGCATTGGAAAGTCGCCTGGCTCGCTTGTTTTATTTCACAAATTACCCAAGTGCCCATTTGTGCTTTATAACTGGGATTCGGCGTCAGTTCTTGATTAGAAGAGCTGTCATCTGCTCTTCTGTGCAGAAACATGAATCATGAGAAGGCAGTTATTGGTGGAGCTCTGGAACATTTAAAGTCACAAAGTCAAATTAAAAAAAAAAAAAAAGAGAGAAAGAGGTGGAAAAACAAGCATTTGTTGCGCAAGAAGGCCTGGGTGAAATTCTCAGAACTTATCTGCGCTGAGAAAGTATCAATAACCGTAAAAATTCACAGCCCCCTTTTCAGAACCGCAGCCTTAACGTTTTGTAGGGGAAATAAAGCTTTGGTTAACCTTGGCACTGGCAGACCTCATTAAAATAACAGCCTGTCACTTTCGAGTTTAAAATAACAGGGTTGTCAGTTTTATATTCAGCGGAACAATCTACGGTCTTATTCTCTGGGAAACGCTGCGGGTGTGCGTCGGGGGGGCCGGCGGCAGCGCAAAGCCTGAACAACACTGCCATCTCCAGGAACCCCCAGATCCAGGGTGCTCCCCGGCAGCTGGGGCGACGCGATGCTCGACCGCCGGCCGAATGAGTGCCCTACGCATTTCGCTTTTTAAAAGGCTGAAAAATAATCCCTGATCAAGCACGCGGGGGTTCGGCAGCGGCTCGGCATTTAGATTTATTTTGTGAGGAAGTGTGGGAATGTATAACGTCTGAAAAAACAACCTCCATATAGAGCAACATAAAGTTCTGCTTCGCTCGTTCGGAATCAAAGCAGGTCGCCCTTGCTGAGGTACTTAATGTGCATTGAAATTTTGGGCACCTAATGAGCTATTCTAAACAAAAATATGTGCATAAGCTCCCTAGATCTAATCAGGGGACAAATAAAAGTGCCTTAAAAAAACCTCTTAGAAAGACATCCTCTTTAGCTAAAGTCACAGACCTGGGTGAGATAGAGGGACCCTATTTCAGTTGCTTATACATATGTGCCTAGTGCCTCTGAGGCATCTGTATGAAGCTGGCAGATGTAACAAAGGACGTACAGGAGACACATCGTTCTCGAGGGGCAGCCCCTAAAACTTCGGGGTCTGAGTTAACTGCTTTTCATTAATCCCAGTTTACACGGAAAACTGTCAGTTAAAATACCCAGCTGTCCTACACTAACCTGCTTGTGACATACGATTCTTGCCCCGACTGTGACACCCACGTGTAGCAGAGACATAAACATAACAACCAGTTAGAGCCAGTATACAACGTGTGCTTGCTGACCTGGTCCCTTTAAACAAATTGTTGGCCATTAGTCTTAGACCGCTTTCAGATTAAATCCCTAATGGACATAAACACTGATCAATGTATGGAAAGTCCGGCGCAGTTTTCTGCTGGCACGGCATAACACAAATCAGGTCGTGATGGTCCGTTTGCTCTTCCCACCTGGCCATGCCCATGATGAAGGGCATGCTCTTCACCATCCCACACACAGCTCAGGTGGTCAAGCGCCATACCCATAAATCTGTTATCAAGCTGCCTGTCATTATACAAGCTCCACATCTTTTTTTTTATAAAGACTGCGAAGGTGCAGGGTGCATGGCTGGGTATGTTAGACACATCTAGGGGAGGGCAAGCAACAGGCGGTAGAAAACAGTCTGTTTTTTCATCTGGAAATAGCGTAACATGAAGGAGCGGCATTAGTTAAACGTTGCTTGTAAATTAAAGGGCAAAGGAGTATGTGACTAAAAAAACTACACAGACACAAACGTGGCTTTTGATGGTTACTTTCATGTCTGTTCTCTAAGACAAAACCCCAAAACTCACTGTCTATAGCTGTTCTGTTAGTGTGACACACTGGTAGGATACACCTTACATACCCGGCCTGAAGTCCCTGAAATTACAGCGCCTCGTCACAAATATCCACTTGAAACATCTTCCAAGCGGCTATGCCGCCACATACTGACCCACGGTACATCAACCAAAGTGACACCCCGGTGCACCAGAGAAACAACGTCCAGTGAGCAGCCAGAAACATTTGTACATTTTTCCAGGGCATAAAGGCTTAACTCTCAGTGGGACTTTGCATTGAGGTGTTTCTGAGCATCCTCGGGGAGAAGGTGTCAACAGAAAGGCAAGCTGAATATTCTGCTTGCATTTCAAAAGGAAAATCTTCCCAAGTTGCAGAATAAACAGGAAAAAAAAATGCAATGCAAAAACATCAGGAAGAAGAAAAGAAGGTTAATGAGATTTTCTTCTTAACACAAGCAAGGCTGCATGTTATTTTAATTCACTTATTACATTAAACCTGGGTCAATTTTGGATGCATTCCACCATCTTTGAACACTATTTTAACATCTTCTGATATTCCTCTATTTGCAAGAGTAGGGATTTTATTGGTGGGGGTGATAAATCTGGAAGTACTATGAAATGGACTTGTCAGGGGAGGACTTGTCAGGGGAGGAGAAGGAAAAAAAGAAATATACTTTTTAAAAATTATTTTAGGTCCCCCACCTTTAAAATATGCTTTTTGGCCCCCATTGCTTCTAAGTGTACATTATGCCCCTGCTAAAGAACCGTGTTTCCATCAGAAATTCACCCAAAGTGGATTCCATGGGCAATTGGCTGCTCACTTAAAGCCAGTGTCTTTCTGGGATCTTTCATGCCTTATAAAACGTAGTCATCTCACTTTTAGTTTTGCATGGCATTTCCAATGCTCTTTTGAATTATCCTGGTGAATCTTTTGATTTATCCAGATGTCCTGACTTAAAATAAGGCATGCTAAGGTCTGATTCCTGCTAAAATGATGGGCTTGCTTTTTAGCTCGCTTCATTGCTTTGGAGTGCAAGGTGAGTAGAGAAGAGAAACGTTGGTCAGCTGTATTTACCTGCCTATAACCGAACCCATGCTAGTGGGACTGGAACTGAGCTCATGGGTGCTGTTCCAGGTTCTGCTGAGGAATTGTATGACATACATGACTGCCTCGGTCACATAAGAAGTCAATGGCAGAAATAAGAAATTAACCATGTTTCTCAACATAGGGCAAGTAGCTATACCATTTCCATAACTCTGGGTATGAATTTCTCTCTGGAAATGATGCAAATATTTAACATTTCTCACCTACACAGTAATGCCTTTCTTCTGTTAGCAATTATAGATGAAGGCCACGCTATTTTATTATCAATTTCTATATATCCCCCAATAAATTAAAAATATAACTCTTTGCGTGGCTCCTGCTATGTCTTTTTTCTTATGAAAGTATTGCAACTCAAAACAAATTTAGTACCTTCAAAGCAGCTGAAAAAAAGTAGTTCAATATAATATCAGGGCTATGTCAGGAAGATAGCTAGAGAAAGGCAGGCTCCCTGCAGCCAAAGGGATCCATCTGTCTTAATCCAAATAAATCTCTGCTAGAGAAAGTGGAAAGGAAATATGTAAAATATCAAAATTGCATACATCTCATGTTTAAGTGTTTCCACAGAAGTCTAACTGAGCTTGAAAGTTAATCTTTAATTCAAAGAATAGGAAATACCAGGGAATCATTTACAAGGCCACAGGTCACTAGGGGGATACAGTAGTCTGACTTCCTAAATCACAAGCAAGCAATGTCAACTGAATCCTTAGTGGCTTTTATCTTGTTTTCAAGGGACTGTACACCTGTTACGTATTTTTTAAATGCTAGTGGTGATCAAAATGATGTACAGAGGAACACGCGTAACCATGGAGACTAATAAGAGACTTTCTATGGTCATGCTTGAGGAAATCCCAGAACTGAAGCCACCAAAACCCACTGGCAAAAGTTTTACATGTCATGGCAGGCATTACATCACCTAATTCTATTCTGCATTTAAATTTACATTAAAAGTACTCCAGAGTCATTGCCTGCCCAAACGTTGATCATGCAGAAGTCAACATGGCCATCAGGCTACTCCCTGAAAGAGGAGGTGGATCAGTCGGTGTTTGTCGTTCCTCTTTCAAGGCCATCAGAAACCACACTGCACCTGCAGAAAACAAGTTTCAGGCTGAGGTTCAAGGAACTGTTTAGGTAGATGTGTGAACCCCATCAGCAAAAGCTGAGAGGGTTAACAGAGGTCCGGTCACACAGTAGGAAAGAGCAAGACGTCCAGGCTGAGTCTACAAGTCGTGTAAAGGTCGACGGTGAAATAATGCAATGGGGACGGGGGGGATAGCTATGAAGGGAAATATCTGAGGGGCATAAAAAGCATTAAAATGCACCTGAATTGGAGGAACCTAGAGAGGGTTGCAAATGGTAACCTTTCCCTAAGCGGTAGTCATTTCTGCTATTGCTGCTTTTTGTGAGTTATGTAAATGTCTCCCTCTCCCCCAGGCTCTAAAATGGGAATGACACCTCAGGGGGTTGTCTATGAGACTTAATTAGATGTCATTTACCAATAATCCTGGGTAAAGTAAGGCCATCGTACTTTACCAGGTGCATTTCTGAAATGCAAAAAAAAAAAAAAATCATTATTGTTAGGAAATTTAATGATTTGTTTTCCATATGCAGTACACATATGGAGTATGTAAACATCATTTAATACCTTCAGAAGGGACTGGGGAATGGGAGTCCTCATTTAGATTTTCAGGGAGAATCTGGAAAGTGTGTGACGCAGGTGAGCTGAGAGAACGTCTCTCCATTCTTTTGCTGACTTCTATGAAAATACAAGGTTTGTACTGCAAATTACATGCCTTACAAGGGCCAAGGGGAGAAATCACTTTCCAAGGGGTGTTGGCCCACTTGTGATTCAAAACAGAAGGCTGCAAGTCCTAGAGCACCAGCTCTGATTTGATTACAGTAGAAATCTGAATATAACTCTAAACATCTGAGTTTTGAATAGGTTAAAATAACTTCCAGATAGCAACAAAGTTACTGCTCTGAAAACTAATTACTCACCACCGATATCAATCAGATTGCTTGTATAGTTACCCAGGCACGGGCAATACATTAGAAAATCCGTCCCCTTGGCTCTCATGTTTCCCAAGCTTATATGAATGGACCCTCCTCTCTACAAACTATTTTCCCCACATTTCCTATAGGATTTCTTTATCTGATTTACTGCGCTGTGGCCTAAGAGGCATTTACACACCTCTCCATGAATGCCGGGCACTTTAACTGAGTTGCTTGTGGTGGTTAGCTGTACCAATGGGGACCTTGGGGATTTTACTACTGTCCACCCAAAGACCCTGGTCCCATGGAACAAAACCATCAGAAAGGACAGGAATCCTACGACCGTCCCCTCTGCTGCTGAAGGCTTGCCCACCGTCTGTAAACCGGAATTTAATTTTTGGCTTTACAGGGCTCCCCTATTGAGACTTTAAAGGCTTGCAAATGCTGCTAGTATCTCATATGAAAACAAAGCAACTAGGGCTTGGCAAGGGGTGGGGAGCAGATTTATAAGGTGACCATCATGGCAAGAAACACCATCAACAACTCGTGTAGCAAAATACCGCCCTACTTCTTTCTTATGGATGAAAACGTGGATGGTGCCTCTGAAATAAAATCCTTGGCTGTTTCTCTCTCCTGGCTTATAAAGTTACATTGCACGGAGTTTAAGCACTGCAAAGCAGCGTGGGCCATTTGCTCGGAGAGCTATCATGTCTTCAGAACAAAAGATAAAAGAGATAAATAGCCAAGTACAATATTGTACCTCAACAACCTAAAAGCCAATCTCAAAATTGAATGGAAGAATGGAGAGCTTTTATTTCTTGGTTTTTAAAAGAATAAAGCTCAGCAATTTCCTTTGAAAGCTATTCAACAAGCTCCCCTAAATTCTATTACAACTTAATGTGAAACGCATCTGTTTCCATAAGAACAACAGTGACACCGTTCATCCTTTGCAGTCTGTCCTTTGTTGTGTTTTCTGTCTGTTCTTGTAGATTTTTCCACTTTAGTAAACCAAAGGCAAAACAAGAACTGATAACATTTTAGCCAGAGCATTTATTTATTTATTAAGTTGACGCTGGAAATTCAGTTTATTCCTGCTTGCTGCCTGACTCATGCCAAATTAAGTTCTTGTTCAAGGAGTTTATCATGTAAAGAAACTGTCTCAATACTGTCCCAACATTTCTGGAGTGTGAAGTCTGTATCTAGCTACAGATATTTATCTACACCTAACAGCAAAGATGGATATAGTCTCTGCGTGCATGTATATACAGAAACTTCTCACTGTTACTAAGATCCAAATGTACTGCAATGTCTTCAGTTTGTGTATCTTAAATCAGTTCAACATCAGCTCTGCACTGCATGATTTTTTTAGAACCTGTGCATGTAGCTGTAAATATAATATTTATCTAAGGCATGACCAAGTTGGTGGGTGAGACATTTTATCTGATGTATACTGTTTAACTGAATTTACACTCTGCAGACTGTGAGGCATATTAATTCTTAGAAAGATGTATATTTAGAAAACCTTAGACGAATGGAGACTAGAAAGAGCAAGGTGTAACACCCTTTTATTAATGTCTTGCCTGAGGAAAAAGGTGACTTTGATTATTTGTACTCTCCAAACACAAGTGCTGAGTGCCTTGCTCATAAATACAGGAATTTAAGTTTTAGTACCTTCAGCCCATTTAACCTTCACCATCATCACCATTACGGAATTAAACCACCTATTATTTAACAAGATAGTTAACATGGCTTATGTTTTTAACCTGTTTTCCCTCTCATTGTCTCTTAATCAGGTAACAGACATTAAAGAAAAGCTAAAGCTCTCTAAAAAGTTCTGGTCAACATTACCCTACACGATCTGCAAGGATGAGCGCGTGATAGCCGGTCCATCAACCGAGGAGGACTGCTGGAATGGCCACACCAAGGCGAGGTGAGGTGGACCCCTCTCCACCGCACTTGGTCCGAATGCCCGTCCATCCCGAAGCAATCACAAAACGGAGGGCATTGCACAAAACTGTTTATAGGAGTGAAACGGAAATGGGGAGAACAAGTAATTTTCCACACGCAGCTTGTGGCTGAGGCTACTTATTGTCAAGGTGCCATTAAAGCCGGAGTGTGAGTCAGGATAAATGTGCACAGCGTGTCAGCATGTGAACACAGAAAATGTTCATTGGTTCGGCTCCAGAAGGGTAATTTATACTGAGATTTCAAAGAGCTCTTTAGCTCCATTTAGCATCCCTGTGTTGGGACTGACAGCTTGTGAAGCAATTGCACTCTCGGGATATCATACTGGGATGAAACAAAAATTGGAATTTCGGCTCTATTCACTATTGGCTGGCAAAGCTTAGGGCTATTTTCTGGAGGAAAAAAAAAACCCTGAAAAATAGGCAGCACAGAATAAATGTAACACTCCTAATTATTTTGTGTGGAAGGCTTGACCTTATGTTACTTCATCAGAGATACTGTGGTCATCTGCCCTTGTTTGTGATAAGTTTTCTGTGAGTTTTAATTTTGAAGTTTGCTTGGCTCTGGCAGTGGCAGGGCTGGAGTTGGCAGATGAGCAGGTGTCTCCAAAGGTCCCAGTGTGGATTCATCAGCTGACAGAGGAGACGATCTCATTATCCCTGCTGAGAAAAAGAGAGAGGAATTGGCTCAAGGAGCAGGCCGGGGGCAGTCCGGTTTCAGGTCTGCAGCTGTAGCCTGTGCTTTTGGGGAGACAGCAGAAGTTGAGAGGTTTGAGTGTCTGGTGAGTGCTGAATCTGGAGAGCAGTGATACTCCCTGGCACTCAGAGACCAGAATCTTTTACCTGATGATACAAATGAAGTCAGAATACAAAAATGAACCAACAACAAAAAGAAAAAAAAAAAAAGGAAAAAACACCAAACAAAAATACAAACAAGGAAAAAAAAAGGGAGACAACAACATAAAATATAAAAACTCAGTGAAAATAAGACAACATAGGAAAAAAATTACAAACCTCTTAAATGCCGTTTTACATGGATGGATGGATGAGTGGATGGACGGATACACAGACAGATTGCACCCGCCCCATCATCTAACCATGTTTATAAGGAGCACACTTTACAGGGAGAGGTCTAGCACTGAACGCACGCCCTTTTTCCTCTCCTTGCCACGTAATGCTCAAAAGAATTCATTTTACAGGTGAGAGCAGAGGGCTGTTTGGGATGCTGCTAGCCCGTTGAACCCACTTTGAGACACACATGAACAAATCTGTCCAAAAGCGGGAGTCACTGCTCAGTTCCTAAGCCCCAGATCCAGAGAAAGCCCCTGGGAACCCTGAGAAAGATAACTGGGAGGAACGTCTGGCTATTACAGGACTCAGCACAAAGGA
This sequence comes from Pluvialis apricaria, assembly GCA_017639485.1. Taxonomy (NCBI): domain Eukaryota; kingdom Metazoa; phylum Chordata; class Aves; order Charadriiformes; family Charadriidae; genus Pluvialis; species Pluvialis apricaria. The sequence goes on from CM030007.1 coordinate 58,451,454, forward strand.
ACAGCGTGAAGAGAGAAATATAAACGTGTTTTTATCTTCCTCTATTATATCTCTTCTTGTTGGTGGGCTTTGTAAGATATGACCCCAGGCCGGTGTGCTGCAGCAGTTAAAGGGAGTTTCCAGGCTTCCCAGCTGGATGCCGTGCATCGTATCAGGATGCATGCATTAATAAGAGATATATGCTACTCTTTCTACAAAAGAGCACTCAAACCTGCTAATATCCCTCCTGGTTTCCATGACCAACGCTAGTGTTTGTACCACATCTGGCCGATACTTTTCAGCTCTCTTCTGTTCCTGTACTGAAGGGCCTGGCACAACTTCCACATTTGTTGGGAGTTATGGAGGTGCATTTTATGCATGTAGTTTTTCACCCTCCTTTTGCAGTATTTCTCTTATAAGAAGCCTGGTTATTTTCTGGATGCCTTCTGAGATTAATGTTCTGGAGCCTTTGAGAAAAGCTATCCCCTGCTGATCTTCTCCTTGATTAATTTAACACAGACATTTCACTGGATGTGGAATCACAGCTTCAAAGCATCACCTGAAAATACAGTTTCAGCAGGCCCAGCCACTGCTCCTCTGTCCAGCTTCTATTTCATATCCATTCACAGAGGAAATGTATAGTCATAGTCTTAATAACAGAATTCAACAAATGCTTCAGGTGGAGAGAATAGTAATAAATCAGAGAGATATCATAGAATGCCATGGCCTGTATATGAAATTATATTGAAAACAACTAGCTTTAGATGCAAAATCACCACTTAGCTGGTGACAAAGGACATTTATTGCAACATAAAGAAACACCATAAATGTTTCCATGATCATACTGATTAGTATCTGCTGTCAAACACTAGTTCACAAGAACAAGGGTGGCAAAACCTGGCCAATATGCACATATCTGTTTGTGTTCACTGTGTCACCCATCATAAGCACCCCTGTGCTACATGAAGAGTTGCATTTTGAATTCCAGAGAATATGACAACAGCCCATTATAGAAAAAAAGAAATTTAGCCACCTTCTGTTATCCTAGACATTAATACTACAAGTAAGAAGACAACATGGTGTTGTCTACTTTTGGGAAAGGAGGTTGTTGCTGGTTTTTGATCAAATCTTGTGGTGGTGTAAAGAATTAGAAACTTTGAATTGCCAGATAAATATTATGCCTCATGTTTGATTTTATACATCACTTTTCAATGCTGCTTTTGCAGGGGGAAAGAGTTACAAACCCGAGATCGCAGAAAATGAAAGCTAGGCCTTCTCCTGAGAGAAGCATTACGCCAAGGTCACTTGTGGTTATTACACTCCCCAGATACCACTTTGCAACCATGATTAATTTACAGTGACATCAGGTCACCAAATGAAGGTCACCAATTCACAAATAATCATGGGGTAACAGAGTCATCCATTTGGCGTTCTGGAAGGGTGCGCTTGGCTTGTTGCTGATCCTGTACAAAGAATGGCTTTAATCAGGCCACATCAGGTAGAAACCAAGTGCTGGGGAAATGGGAAAACATTTATTAGATGGCTGAATCTCTTTTTTTGAAAAATCCATATTAAAAAAAAATAATAGCTACTTCAGACAAAGTGCCTTTTAGAGAGATGCTCAACAGGATTCCCCCATCATATCTGTATTCACAAAAGAACTTGAACACAATTTTATGCTTAAAGAATTGGTGTCTTCTGCCAAATGCAGAGACAGATTTGTAAAATATATATGGGATCTAAAAAACATCATTAAGACCAAACTTAAAAGTTTAGCTCCTTCCCTATATGCAGATAAATTCCTAACAACAGCTTATAACCTCTTCACTAATAGATGTTCTCCAGAAATTAAGGAATTTTCCCAGGAATGGTGGAATTCAGGCTTTAGAACTTAAACAAATCCAAGGTATTAGGCCTTGAACCAGTGACTTTTACTGAAGTGGGAACAGTAACCAGTAGGGCTTGCAATGAGAATAAGTTGATCGTCCTTTACCTGGAGGTAGGCAAAGATAACCATTTAGCACCACCAGTGAAAGTGTGAATAAACCACTTCTTGGTAAGTGTGAAAACTGCCTATTCTTAATTGATGTCTCTAGTTTATTTTTTCAGCTTCTTCCTTCCAACAAACTGGCAGGTGAGCTATTTTCTCCCTCTCCTTCTGTCTCCTCAAACTTTTTTCCAAGATGGAGCAAAAAAAGAAAAAACCTGAAAATATCCTGTGGGGATTACCTCCTGAGCAAACAAAATCAGATGAGGTGATCTAGTTAGCCAAACAAGCCAATTTTCCACTGCACTTATCTTTCTGGACCAGACGTGACTGCCTACCCCCGGCCCAGCCTGTGCTGTATTTTGTACTCTATTGCCTACAATTCTGTGCACCTGGAAAAACTCCAGTACTGCCTAGGTGGGATGCTCCAGTCGTACTGTACGCAGCTGCTGTGGCAGCAAAATATGGCGAACGCTGCCCTTTAAGGCAGATGTCTTTTTAAAAAACAGAAGATTTCTCCTTTTTTGCTGTTTTTTTCATAGCTACAGCCTTTATATCAATGACCTGAAAGATTCATCAGTCATTTTTAGACTTTAAAAAAAAAAGAAAAAGCAGACACCCTGGAACATTAACTGGATATTAAAAAAAAAAAAAAGTGGTTTTAAATAGGCTTTGTGGAGCTTGGCTATTTTGTGCCAAAACACATCTTTGTGTTGTCTGCTGAGACAAGCATGAATTGTGGAAAGGCTAAGAGGAACAGAAAGCATTAATATTTTAGAAAACAATGTAAATTACACTAAAATCCTGACATAGCTGAGCAAGGAGCAAACAGCAGAAAACAAACAGTGTTGTTCAGCTTCCCTATACTCAGAAGGCTAAGAAAGCCGGGGTTTTTTTGCTAGGAGAATACAAAGAGCAGACACTGATTCAGGTTGGCACTTCTCTTCTTTTCATTTATAATGGGCATAGAGTTCTTGTAATGGCCAGGCGTACAAAGAGATCATTAACGTGAGCAGAAGCAGCAGCAAAGCTTAAAATTCACAGGGGTGTCTCCACTTACAGAACTGCAGCAAAAGCAGCTGTGTTCAACAACTTTGCCTAGCCAGCAACAAATCTTCTGTCAAAAAGTGGTCCCAAGACATGGCTTCCTATTCGGTGTGATTTAACCCTACCCCCCACACATCAAAAAGCTTTTGTCAGAACATGTGCTGGGCTGCCTCTCAGAGGCTGTCACTCATGAAACACCTTGGGCTGCGTGTTCCAATATATGTACCAGTCCTTTCAAGAAAGGAAAACAATTCAAAGATATTTGCATTCAATATAGGCTTTTCTGCCTTTTTTTTTTTCCTCCCTGAGGAAGCAGGTGAGCTAGTTCACTAATGAGGGCACAATCCAGCTTCACATTCAGACACGTAAATTCATGCATTTAAATGTAGATGCCTGTGGGTAAGACAATAAGTTTTTTGTGTTGCCCAAGTGACAGTAGTGTCATTTGAGACTCTCTGGCATGTCTGAGATGAGTATGACACAGGACGCTACCTCCCATCTGGAGACCAGAGCCTGGGCAAGAACTGCTAGAGCATTCTAAAAACCACCAATGTTAAGGTGCCTGAAAGGAGCCCCAATATCCTGTCAGTGTAGTCAATGAGGCACTTTTCAACTGCTTAAACACACTTATCTACTGATACGTGAGATGGTCTGAACAGTCAAGACATCTTCATGGAGCTGGCAAATAGGAACGCTGGAACGTACAGGGTATCCAAACCTTTCCGGAGTGGCAGCAGGACACCAAGCATTATATCCCTTGGTGGCTAAAGTGGCACTCAAGACTTAATTCAGGTGCCTAAAGACACCTAATATAATTCTAGATGCCCTAGATATACAAGAGCTCCACCTCAAGCCCGTAGATATGGTGCAGGACCTATGGGAAAGGCACACTTTTCAGGGCTAGTAAGAGAAGAGGAGGAAAAACCAAGAGCATTCAAATGGCACCAGATGTCTATGTTTGTGGAACTAAATCCCAGCAGATGAAATCTAATGAACTAGTCATCTGGCCAAAGGCACGTGGGACTACAACAGCTGTCTCTGTTCCACTGACAAATAAACTCCTGACTAGTTTTTACTAGATCTTGTGTCAACTAGATCTGGCGAGAGTGGGACTCTGCTCGTATGCAGACACTTGCATTTAAACATACAAGATTTGTCACCTATATAAACCTAAAGCTGAATTCTCAGCCCCTCTAATTCTTTTGCTTTCATGCCCTAAATGCCAGGAAGCTCATTTGCCTGGGAATTTAAGTATCCACCTAACCTTTAGGCAATCATAGATTAATGGATTTCTTGTGACCCACATCCAGCATGGCTCCCTTACACATCCAGGTGAGGTGGATGGGACCATTCTCCTGTGAAGTTAACCCCTCCAGGTCAGGAATGTTTTGGGGATCACGAGATCCTGAGACAGATGCTAGGGTATGTGTGACAGACTGACTGAGTCACTTCCTATGACTGAATGGGCTGTCCCATTTAAAGTTAGATGGTCTTCAAAAGGAAGCCAGATCCACACTGATTACAGTGCAGAATATGGACCTTGATAAAAGCACACACCAGAGCACTCCCTAACTGCTTTAAATCTCCACACTAACTCCTATTCTCTCTGTATGAAAAGCTTACTAAGAAGTCAGTACATTTTTCTTTTATTATTGACAATAAGACAAGATGAAATCAAACATAAATCAGTCAAAGAAAGCCTGTGCACTGCTGTTCAGAGCTAGCCATAGCTTCTCACGGATGGCTTGCAATAAAGAGCAGCTAACCCTTCATAAACAAGGAAAGCAATCCACATGAACGCTCAGCAATTTCAGATCACTTCTATGGCCATTGTCATGGACAAGATACCAAGCAAGATGGACATCCTCTCTGAGCCAGCAGGGCAATTCTTACAGTCTTACTTTTTTTAATCAACTGCACCTTGAAATCTCTGATTTACTTCCAGGCTGAGTAATTTATCTACAGCAGCCATTTTATTTGTAGAGACGTGTGACAGATGGAGGTGCTGTTCCTTTGCAGCCCAGAGCTTCCCTGCCTGCCAAGGTCTCTGTCCTCCTGCCTCCAGGCAGCTCTGCAGAATTATTTCCAATTTCTATCTTTGGTGATTCATAACACTGCGGTCTGCAGTCCTCCATGATAGGGGAGGTGGCTCTGTGTTCTCACTGTAGTCAAGCCTGTACCATAGGAGTCTGGATGGGATCCCTACAGTATTGTTATTTCTTGCTATAGTACTAGTGAAACAACAGGACACGCAGTTTGAGGCTGGGTATTTTTGGCAGTCATGTTTTTGTTCTTATATGTTCACACTCCCCCAGGATTATTCTCATGTAAGCTTTCAAAGGCCACTGATGACAAATGAGTCTCATCTTGCAAAGCGAGTACCTATTACTGTGAGACTAAACCCTTCCTTGGTGCAGTAAAGCAGTCATCATTTTGTGAGACTCCAGAAGCAGTACAAAACTTGTTTTCCCTTAACCATGACTTCAGAAGAGAAAGTCCTCTCTTTTCCCTTGCTTTCATATTTATTTTTAAGGAATATAATTTCCAGACCAATATGAACATAGCACTGGCACCGGCACCACATTTGAATGTTGGTAGAGAGTTGGTCTGGCTCAAAGGAGAGTGAAGTAAAATACTCTTAAACTGTATTTGGTACCAGGTATCAGGAAAGTTTGACACTAGTAATCTAGACTGTGCTATCATTACCTGCTGAGCGCATACCCACACGAGGAGTCCCACAAACATGGGTAGGATAGCCTGTTATGCAAACTAATTACAAAATAGATCATATCATGATAAAGAACATCAACAAAGGGTAGGTCTGCCCCAACTCGCTTGCAGTCTAAATATGAGACAAAGATAGTAGGTAAATAAAGACAGACAAGGGAGAACAGGGAAGCAGTGATACACTATTTTCTCAGGATACCATGCCAGCACAGAGAAATAATGTCAGCCCTTTATCAGCCTAGCAGCTGTAAAACTCACAGATAATATTTAACAAAGATTCAAAGTAGGAAAAAAGGTAGCTTTGCAGATGCCTATAAGGACAGTTTCCCAAGAACAAAGAGCAGCAGGGGACAAAGTGTGCAGATTTAACAAAAGATGATGAAGACTTTTACTGTAGGGTGATTGGAGGCATGGGCTGATTTTTGCAGGGGAGAGATACCTGCAAAAGCACACTTGCTGCCTGTGGGCAGCCTAAGACTGCATTTGCCAAGGTCAGAGAAGGGAATGCTGCAGTAATCAAGAAATGATAAGCTAAGAGCCTGAATAAAAATTCAGATGTGTGGATGGACAGGAAATGCCATACCTTAAATATGTTATGCACAAAGCAAATGGAAGGTGCAAGTGTATCACAGAATCACAGAATTACACAGAATGGTCAGGGTTGGAAGGGACCTCTGAAGATCATCTAGTCCAACCCCCCTGCCACAGCAGGGACACCTACAGCAGTTGCACAGGACGGCGTCCAGGCGGGTTTGGAATGTCTCCAGTGTGGGAGACTCCACAACCTCTCTGGGCAGCCTGTGCCAGTGCTCTGCCACCCTCAAAGCAAAGAAATTTCTCCTCATGTTAAGATGGAACTTCCCATGTTCAAGTTTGTGCCCATTACCTCTTGTCCTAAAAAAAGATGTGTAGCCTGTTTGTAAGGAATAAGGACCAAATCGAAGAGAATATTGGAGTCTAGTAAACTCACAATGCCATTTATGGGCCTCGATGTCAGATAGGCTGGAGAAGTTGTTCATGGTGGTCAAAAGAGGGATGCAAGGAAGAACTGGAGAAGAAAATTAATTAAGTGCTTCCTTTAAACAAGGAGAGCCATAACACTTCAAGATAGCCTTCTAAATTATCTCAGAACAACAAATATGCTATATAAACAAAGGAGTTCATAATTTTTAAGCAGGAAGAAATAAAAACAGAAGAATGCACTGTTGGATGCTTAATTTAGTGTGCAACCATTCATACGATTAGAGGATCTGAACATGCAGTGACTTGCTGCTGGCTGATGAACTTCTTCACTTGCTGGGGAGTATGTGGAGAGTTTGGAGGTTGGAGACCTTAAATCCTTTCTGCTCTCCATGCAGCTGAGCTACTAAAAGAAAGCCTTTAGAATCTGCAAAATTAAAAACTATTTTTAAAATGGTTTCACTGGAGCTGTTTAAGAACTCTGTAATTGTTATCAGTGTCAGATTGCTTAGCACAGCACTTACTGTCCAGCATTTTATTTCTGAAACTTACTGTGTTTTGTACTAATCATTCATCTTGATGTATAGGTACTTGCCTGAGATTATGAACGATGGCTTGACCAACCAGATCAACAACCCAGAAGTAGATGTGGACATCACAAGGCCAGACACCTACATTCGACAACAAATCATGGCCTTACGTGTCATGACTAATAAACTGAAGAATGCGTATAATGGAAATGATGTCAACTTCCAGGATACAAGTAAGAAACCATTACCTGCCATTAAATAAGTGTATTTTTGGAACACATTTATAAATCAACTCCATTGGAATGACTTTCCTTGTTTTTTGTGCTCTGTGCTCCTGACAACATAAAAAACAATCTTTTTCTGTCCAGTGAAATTCCAGTTATATGTTTCTTTTGCTTCTCTTGCTTATCTTCATGTCAAATGCATCAAAACACTGAAGGCTTTCCATAGTGCCAGCAGTCTACTCCTTTTTCATAAAGGCATTTGAGCACCTAATTAAACCACGGTGGCTTTCATTTGGATGCTTTTCTGAATGAAAGTTAACACCACCAACACTTTCCCATTCCCAAGGTGTTCATCCCCACCAGGCTGCTGGGTGGAATGGGACCAGAGAAAAGGGGCGAACGCTGTAACCTGTGGCCCTCATGTTGTTTCCCTTGCTCCCTTGTCCCAGGTGATGAAACCAGCGGCTCGGGCAGCGGAAGCGGCTGTACAGATGACATCTGTCCCACCGAGTTTGATTTCATCACCACTGAAGCACCACCGGTCGACTCTGACAGGAGGGAGGTGGAGGCTTCAGCCACACAGCCTGACCGGTCACTGCAGACATTGCTTGTCGTCTTCATCAGTCTCGTACTGCAGAGACAGTGGAGATAATCCTGGATCTGGTCAGAGAAACTGTTTTAGCTACAGAAACAACCAACTTGCTTGTTTTCTTATACTATTGGACAATGGACCACGCCACAAACACTTGCAGTTTTCTATGAGAAGAGAGCAGTACTGCAACCTGCTTCCCTTTTTTGTTTTCCCAAAGAGTACCAGGTGCCAGACTGAACTGCTTCCTTTTTTCAGATATCTCTGAAGACGATATCCACTCTTGAGAGAATTCTTTCTCAAACCTTTATTACAGGAGACTTTCTGAGCTTCGTTTCCTTTTATGCTGCAAAAGTAAAAGGATCTTACAGCGTGTATTTTCCCTAATGAGAAAAAAGAAGGGGGGTAGAAACCAAGAAAACATTTTCTTTCTGAATCAGGCCTGACTCAAGGCTGCTGCATTTCAACAGAATATCAACGAAACAAAAAAAGACAAGAAAGGAACAAAAAAAACCCGCAACCGTTCTTCACTGACAGCCAGGTTTCCTTTAGGAACTTCTGTAGGATGATTCAGGTCATCAGCATGATCATTGCTATAGGGAGGAAGTCTGGATTTTTTTTCCAACACAAAAGTATGTCTCAACGGTGAATGTCAGGCACTCCATCTGCCAACCACATCAGATTGGTATGAAAGCAGAGAAGCTGAAAAATAATTTTATCTTTTAGTATGATAGTAACTCCACTAGCTTCAGAATATCATGTTACAGTTGTTTAGGATTTAAATCTTAATGCCCAGTAAAAAACTGAGTAGTAGCACGATTTCACCTTGCTTCTTTTAGTATTTGTCCATGTTATACAATTGGCACAGATTTCCACTTAGCTCACCATCAGCCATGGTGGTAATGCTAAACAACGTTCCTGACAAATCTCCCCTCAAGGGTTCAGACAGAAAATAATCTCTTGTGATATAATCTCTTTCCTTTTGTCACTGTTTTGACATCGATTAGGACTTTCTGCTACTATGTTCATTATCCTACCAAGACGGCAATTCTCTAATGGACTAACAGCGGCCGGATCAATAGTGTGTTTCACATCTAACTACATCTTTCATATAAGTTAATTTCAGTATCACAAGGATTTCTTCCACAAAATTTCAGAACAAACAAATATATAGTACTGACATGGAGATTTCTTTCACTTTTTTAGTCTTAGTACGATCATCTATTTTTATATATATAAATATATATAAATCACAGATTTTAACTTCTTAATTACAAGCTCAGGGTTGACACTTCTTTGTAAGAAAAAAAATGTTTGGTCAACCAGCTCTTCTTGTTTTGTGCTGCTCTGATAAGTAACCCTTTAATGACTGGTGAGCACAAAAATCAAAGAAGAGAATTTTTTACATATCCAGTTGTCCATTTCTTAACAGGTTTGCAGGGTGGGGGAGAAAACCTCTCTCATATGTGTATATTTGTGGGGGGCATGTGAGTTTGTGAGATAGGCCTAGAGAAGGACACAGATGTTATTTGTGATGGCAATTGTACTCTCAGATTCTTCAAGGATACATTGCTTTAATAATCATTGCCTAAAAGACCATGGTCCTGGATAGAGTTTCCCTAATTTGCATCCGGTCATAAGACCCAAGAGGGAAGCTGTTTAAATCCTGGACAAATGAGTGTCAATAATTAGACATCAAAACCTTCCCTCTTCCATCAGCCACAGACAAAGGGCTTCTGGGACAATTCTGTGTGGTGTTGAAATGATTCGCTGGAAATTTATTTCCGGATTCTTAGGGTGACTCTGGAAATGGTATAGACAAATCGTGGAAACACTGTAAAGCCAGCCAACCACATTACACTTTAACAGCAGAGCAGGTAGATCATATCCATTGCAATCTCTTTTTCTTGTCAAATTATAATTAGCTATCGATTTAGGCATGAAACTAAAGTAGAAAACACACAGCACGTTAGGATAAAGTATACTTAGGCAATTTTACCAAAAAGTACTATCTGTATAGTATGTCTAATAACAAAAGGCATAGGTATTGAGCCACTTGTATGCTATTCTTTTTTCCCGCATTTTTTTGTTTACTTCAAAGTATAATGACCTGCTCTTCTGGGCCATGTCTTACACCAGCCATAGCAGTGCTTCCTGCTGCTATGAGGGTTCACTCCAGAGCGGATCTTGTGATTCAGCATTTAATGTCTTGAGGAAGTTAAACAGCACAGCTCAAGCCAATTCTCACAGGCTTTTTCATTGGCCCTGGTATGGCAGGTACCAAGCAGAGGATCTTTTCTTTGATATTTTTTCTCCCTGATCTTGCATACGCAAGAGCCCTTTAAAACTCTCCCCACTCCATCTCTTTCTACCCATATACACACCCTTTTTATGCTCCTCCTCCTCAGCAACCTTGTTTTGGGACAAGTTGAATGTCATTTTGATTTATCCTGTTGTGCGTTTATTCAGTTGTAACTGATACTATTTCCACCTGATTATTCTGGGTCTGAAAGCTTATTGACAGGTAACGAAGTCCAAGTCCTCTGAGGCAGGTCCCCTGTTGTACCTGCTCCACAGTGCTGGTTAAGGAGTTGATGGACTCCTTACGTTCTTTGTGTTAGCCTCAGTCCACATTTAGGTGATCTGATGCCTGTTTTCACCTGGTGCAGCTGAACTGGGTGCCCAGGGCGCTCTCAGCTATATGTAGACTTCCATGGACTCGTAGGCAGGATTAAGAGGGATGCCTAAGAACTAGGGGGTTTGCTGAAGGCTGTTCTCACTCGGGGACCTTGCAGGAGGGGCCCTGCTCTGCTTGGACTGGATCTTACAAACTGCTTGTGAAACAACAAAACAGACTAATCTTTGCCAAAATACAATTGTCTTGTGCAAGTTCTGCTGGAAATTTATGTCTTCCATATTATTTCTCCTCATTTTACTGCTATGCATGGTGATACTGTGTCAGGAGATGGAGATGCCTTTGCATGAGGTATTAGGCATACATTTTTTTAATAGTCCCTAAAGGTTGAATAGTCTCTTCACACACTGCCTTTTTCTGAGATTAAGAGAGCTATTAAATCTACAGAGCAAATGAAATTGGGAATGAAGGAAAGAAAAGAAAGACCATTCATGTTCACAAATGCGAGAATCTACATAATTTCCAATGCTTCTATTTGCACATCCTTTACATCCAATAGCTCTTCTTCAAAGGTAATTTTTTGGTGTGCCACAACTTAAATATCTCTCTTCTGTTAGCAGCTGGTAAAGTAAGAAATGATAAAGAAGACAATTACCTGTTCAAGAAAGAGGACCTAAGTCCTAAGGAAAAAATCCTGTGATTGTGTAAACCCTTTATGCTCTGCAATCCAGAAGTTCTTGCCATTTTATGTTCTTTTTACAGGGGAGGCTCTTAAAAAATTAGACGCAATGAATAACATAACCAGTGCTGTAGAGTCCTGTGCGGTTTTCCATTTTAATATTAATTAAATTGATTTTACACTGTCCCCAAATTTTTAACATTCACTGTACTGCAGATTTTTCTACTGATGACTCAGTACACACTACCGTAACGGCAGTGCAGGCTACCTGAACTCTGGCTAAACTTAGCCATTTTGAAAAAGACAATCAGAAAGGATTGAGAAGAGAGGATAGAGATTTCCTGCTGAAGAGGAAGAGCAGAGGAACCTGTGCCTCGGGGTTCTGGTAAGGGCTGCTCTATCCCAGTTCCCTAAGAGGCGTGGCAGAGCTGTCCATAGAAAGGCCCCAAAATGAGTCTCACTCATACAAATCCCCCCAGTTCTGCATGACTTTTAGGGTGGATGACTACAGCTGTGCATTCCCACAGCTGTGTGAACCAGTTTGAACTCCTTCCATGCAAAATGACTGTGAGCTAGAGCTGTTCTTGGGAGGTGGACTGCACGTGATGTGTCTCACCAAGCAGCAGTTGCCATCAGTTTACTAACCAACCCTGAATCATTATCAAATGTAATCATACTTACTCGCTAAAACTTTTTTATTACTTCAACATGAAAAATAAATTGCAGCACTGATGCAAGCTGTGGGTTTTGTTTTTAATTTACTTCCAAAGATAATCCATTAAAATTGAATACAGAAAATTATAGAAAAAAAACTGGCAAAATCAGGTTTCTACAGATTTCATTATGGAAACAAATGTCTGGACAGACTTCAGATATCAAAAAGAAATCCACATTTCAAAGACCAAAAAGCTATATTTGCTATATTTACTATATTTCTATATTAACTCATAAATTTTCAAACCTACTGGATGAGAATGAATAGAGTTAACAACAGTGGAACATCACATAGGATTGCAAAAACTCTAATTTCAAAGGTGAATTCAACAGTCAAAGGCTAAGGCTTAGCTATGAGGCTAAACTATTTATCAAAACAGAATAGACACAGCAATGCATACTTCCGGGAGAACTGGGGCAGGTGATGCGCTGAGCGGAGCAATGTTTCCATTACAGCTACTCACATGGACTGTGAGGATCATACTAACATGTGTAATTATGCCTCTTTTTTGGTAAAACAATGATAAAGACCAGAGTACCATGGTCATACGATACATCAAAGATAAACAATGTGATAGTAACCATTTTCTCATCTGTTAAACAGCATAGGAGACCTATGGAAAACCAAGAACTTTGATTTTTAAAATAAACTTCTAGCACCTAGCAAGAGAGATGGTCTCAAATTAATTCAGTGAGAACATTCTCCAACAGTCTATCCCATGAAATCTGCTGAACACTATAACCAATTACTTGAGAGTAATTTGCCAACGTAACATGAAGTGTTTACTTACAGTGCTTACTACTTTTTCTACTAAACTGACTACATAGTTTACAATTCTGATTGTGCATCATACGTGTCCATACAACAAACTTGTGCATTGTGCCTGGGTGAAGCCCTGTCCCCATGACAAAGCAAATGAGAGCTATATCATTAACAAGGATTTTTACTATAATCGGGGAGAAAAAATTAAGTCTTTTCTTCTGGAAGCTGTTCATATTGGATTTCTTTCTGACTCTCAATAAAACAGCAACATTCTCCATAAAAGAGGTGACATTTGCATCCTCACCTGTAAGTTTCCAAACTTTACTCCAAAGCAGTCACAGTCTCTCTGCCTGGCTTCCTCACAGCTGAGGTCTCTGGGCTGTCCCGAAGTTTAAGAAAGTCACATAGGTTTGTCTGTAGCTTGAAGTATACACAGTTAAACCCAACTGTTTCAAGAAAAGGGGTCAGTATTTCAATCAGTTCTCATTTCACCTTTATTTTTAATTATGTAGTGTTGATACTTAACAGTGTAACATGCATGAAAAGCTTTTACCTAAAGGTGCACTGAAAAAAAAAATTTCTTATTGCTTTTCCTCCTGTATTCTGGCACCAGGATATCTGTGAGAGTTAATACTTTAAGCACTAGGCGGCATCCAGTGGTGTAGTTTGCTTCTTAAACTAAGAATAGCTATATTACCTAAAGAAGTTGTCCTTTTTCCTGAGAGGGATTAGGGAAAGGAAGTATCATTTCACCATTAGCAAAAAAGAGGTACAGAATGGCAACTCTTTATCTTAGATATAGCGGGGTACCATCTGTCAGTATCTCTGAGGGCCTCTTAAAGACAAATTTCCAGGGAAGACAAACTTACTTCCTCTAAAAGAGAAGTCAGTATGATTTTCTTCCTTGAAAAAAATATTAAGTATGTGGATTTCAGTTCCAAGTGTTGAGGAAGTTGGAAAGAAATTTACCCTCTGCAAAATAAGAGGTTAGCCATTTAGACAGTTCTGTTGCTCTCAACTCCTGGAGCTGCTTTTATACCTCTCCAGGGCTCTGCCGAGCTCCCTCACAGACCACCCGAAGCAAGGACCCTCCTGGGCATGCAAGTTGTCCCTGCCAATGGTGGAGTTTGTTCTTCCAAGATGGTTAGAGAGACAACTGAGGAATGAGTGAGGGGATCAGCAACTTCACAGTGAGACCCAGCAGATATATGATTGTGGGGCGTTAACAATAAAATCACGTGAGGGACAGATGGTGCACCCCACTGCTGTCCAGCTCTTCCTTTTGACCTACTGTCTGTGATTTTTCTGCGTAATCTAATTGCAACCATCTACCCGTGTACATAGCAAAGGCCCAAATATTGCTTTACAAGTCAGTGGTGTTTCTGTAGGCTGCTGCAAGGTTTCTCTCTCTCTTCTCGGTTTTCAGGTACTCTGGCTGATTCTGTATCTTTCAGCATGTGAGGAAGAACTTACTACCTAAAACAGATTTCTCTGTCCTTTTTCCTAAAAATATACATTATTTAGGCACAGAAGTCCTTCACATTTCTCACAGAAAGTACTTGATTCCACTACACATCTGGTGAGTTTTCTTCTCAAGCCTGAAGAGGTCACTCACGGGGACTTGGAGAAAGCCCAAACTCTAGTCATTCAGCCAAGGTTTCATAGAGGTCTCCCACATTCCACTAAATACCCCAAACACCAGGTTACAGGTGGGCTGTGCTCTTTCTCCCCCTTCCTCTCCTCACTCCTTGGGCCTGAAAAATATTCCAAAATTAAAGTTTCATCAAAGCTAGTGCATTCCAGGGAAAAAAAAAATAAATCTTTTTTGGCAAATCTGTGTTTACTGATGATAAACATTTCTAACTAAAGCTTCCTGTCTGACTCTCCTCCTGTGTGCTACCTGTCCCATCTGTCTTTGAGTCACCAGTGTCCCTATGATCATTTTCTTCTCCAGGCTGAACTGTCTTTTCAGTCATTTTTAGCTCACTGGATTTTCTGTCTCCCTTCCTCAGATCTCTGTGCCTTTGGTAGCATTTAATGCTTCTCTTTTCAGACAGAGGATGTAGCAACAAAGAGATTTGGTCCACTTATTTTTTGTTTTTCTCCAGGTTTTATCAGACACCACCTTTAGCTTTTATTCTCTATTCTAAATGTGTTCTCTCAGGTGTATGTTCTCGACTATCTGAAAAAAAAAATCCTGAGGTGTCTTTTTTTTCAATCATCTAGTGTATTATTAGAGTTTATAGACTACATTTTGGCTCATCCGTTCAGTTGCGGTAAAATTCTGTTTCATCCTTGTAACTATAGCATACAGCTAGTGTTTTGTTACAGTCTGCTGTGCTGATGTGCCAGCAAGGCCAAAGGCAAAGAATTTGTGGTTTTTCTATAGCAAGATTAACTGGACAGGTAACAACATCAGTAAACATTTCACATCAGTTCTGTAATTGATTATTTTGAGGTTTGTTGTTGGATTATTTTTTTTTCCTTTGGTTTTATTTTAACATTCTGGGCTTCATTTGATTTACTTTCACATTGGCTATGTGTATATTACATTATATGCATGTAACCTAATTACAGATTCACTGATTCAGTCTTTAGGTAACGCAGGCTAATTTTGAGTAGTCAGTCAATCTTCGCCTGCTCCTAAGAGCTGTGGAGTGATGATCATTCTTAAAAATGTGCCCAAAGACAAGTCAGAGGAGTTCAGATTTCAGCTTTATGCTATTAGTTGAGTTTGAGGCTGCAAGAATATTCTGTAAATCATTTGTGAATATGTACGTGTACTTGGGGGGGGGAGCACTTACATCTCCAAAATATTCTGAAGCTTCTTTTCAACTTTTACCTAATCTGAACACAAATTTATAAATTAAGAGTTTGCATTCAGATGTTCAAGGATGTCAAACTACATAAATTGATGGACATTTATATACCAACTCCTCCCAGGTTACTTTGTTTTGTTGGTAAGCAATATCATTTAATTTCCAATAGTGATTTTGTTACATTTAGCAAATTCAAAGAAAGTGTGTTGTTTAAGTAGATCAGATGTCTTGATTTGGGTATCAATTGACATTTATACGTGCTTGTTAAACTTTTATTACTCCAGACATATGAACATTGCTTGAAAGCATGCAAATTGTTAGCTCTGGTTTTGATGCTGTATATCTAGATTAGTATTTAACATAGTTAAATGTGAATTGATAGGGGCGATATTTGAATGCAAGTCAGGTTTAGAATAAAATTGGTTTTAGACAGAAATAGGGTTGTGTTGAAAAAAATCTCATTAAACATTAAACCTGCCACATCTGATTTTAATATTTCAGCCTAATCTGACACAAAAAAGAACCCAAAACCTACAGATCCTGTCTATAGATCATACCTGAAACTGAGTGGTACAGCTTCAGTTTTGAGAGACTTCCAATCAAAATGAAAGTTACAGAAAAATGCAAAGTTCTCCCATCTCCAAATGCTACTTACAAAGTTACAGTATTTAGCAGCATATGGCAGTATGTGCATGTATATATGGCAGTGTAGCAAGGCAGAGTTTGAACTTTTAAGGAAAAGATTCTTTATGGCTTTGTAACTTCAAAGAAGTAATGTACCATGGACAGAAATAGAAAAATATATACAAACATTTTGATACATTTGTGAAATAGGTTTCACAGAGCCCAATATTTTTTGTGTAAAATGCCTTAAATCACTTTCCGTAGGGCTAATGCAATTGGATTTGTTGCTGTATATAGCTTTTTATAATAATTGCTTCGGATGCAACCCTAGACTTTTCTTTCCACTACAATCATATACAGCCTTATGATTACTAACTGCAGTAGACAGACTAAGAAAGCTCTGCTTTATTAGCTGTAAATGCACTTTCAGTCCACTTGTAGACTTAGAGTTTGACACGAGACAAGGTGACAGTGCCAAGAGCACTGAGACCCTCTTGATGGGCAATCCCTACATTCTCTCAGGCTTGAAATCCTTTCCCACCAACAATTTTTCCTGTCACCCCATCTGTCTTCATGAAAACCGGCTGTGTCTTAGGGCTTCGAGTCATCCCACCAGGGAGCACGTTGCTCAGCAGGTTTGTCTTTCTAGGTGTCTGCAGTAAGTCAAGAGACATGCACCTCCATATCTGGGAAGGGGCTTACCTTTCTTCCCTGCATAGGCAGCCTGGGATGACAAGGCTTGTCATTTAGGCACCTCACTTAAGTGCCTGGAGGTAGATGTAACTGGTGAGACTGGAGGGGATCCAGGCTTCACCCAGACTCACTCCTGTCCTTCTTCTCGGCACAATGGTGCCTCTTCTTCATGCCAGTGCTGGACTGAGGAGCCTGGAGAACGATCCCATCTGGCAAAGTCATTGTATAAGGACTTCATTTCTGGGCCAAACCAACATTGATATTACCAGACGTACAACCAACGTTCATTCATTGTTCTGAATGCTGCCTAATGCTGTTACGTTTTTATTCTTCCTTATAAGACATTTGAACCTTTCAACTGCTCTATCTATGAACATGCAGCGTGACTGCCTTCAATGCTCATGTGCACAAAGGATGGAGCTCAAACAGGTCTCTCCTGAAATCCCAGATGCCTTTGCAAGGCTGGTGAAAGCAGTGCGAAGGGCTCAATCCAGCCCAGAGCGTTAGCGAGGAGTAAGGTGCACATCGCCAAAGGGCAGAAAGCAGATTAATACAGTGCCTCAAGAGTGAGAACTCGGATAAAGATATCCTTCGGGTTTAATCATTAACACACTTAGTTTGTCAGTCTCAGAGCTCACCGCATCAATGTAAGGAAAACACACATTTTCTAAGAGGTCAGTAGAGAAAGCAAGGTTAATATACCCAGGCCAAAGCTGACAAACCGCTAATGCACCTCTTGCAAAATAGCTGGTTGTTGTGACAGAAATCAACTTCTTAAAAGCTGAAAACAATTAAGCGCAGCTTCGTCTGTATCCCCTGCCATCTCTTGGGACTCCATAATGAGGAAATCCATTTTCTTCCCCCAGCCTACTTTTGGGGGATTGGTACTTGAAACGTGGCAGAAACCAAAAGTCCTAGTTATGAAGCACCCATTCAGTGTCCAGTTTTCTAGGTCTCCTGCTCTTCCGCTTTGTTTTCCTTTTTGCATTTCTGAGAATGGCAGACTCGCATAGCATATGTGAGCATGCATCTCTCTCCTTGATGCATGTTTATTTACACGTATACGCACATATGTATCCCTATAAATACAGCCACAAGCCAGTAGATTTCAAGTGCATACACTATAAAAAAGTATTAGAAGGACTCCATTTATGACAATACTTGACACAGACCTAACAGGGAGAGTCCCAGGCATGAACTTCTGCTTTAGAGATGATTGTAGTTTGTGTCTCTATAAGTGCTGCTGCAATTTTCTGAAATAACTGTGGGAAAGGGTGAGTCCACAGATATTATTTGCCAACACCTGCTGGTATTAGTAAGGAAAATGTCAAAAAATACAACTATCCAGATAAAAACAGCAACCTGGATGGTGTGTCCTTCACAGTATTTTGGGGCTTTACTGGTAGGAATTTCATTATTTCTTGGTTTTTATTTGAACACACAAAAAAAAAAAGCTTGCAAAAGCTAGCTGAGCTTTTCAGAACCCCTACCTCCTTCCTTTCAGGCTACAATAATTGTTAAATGATGACTCTTCTATATTTATGGAAATGTGTTCTTCAAAAATGAATTGGGTAAAATACTGATGATCCAAACTGTCATCCTATTTGGTAGGGTTTTTTTTAAATGAAATTCATAATCCACAGAAAGTGGCTGTTACTTCTAATGGTATCATCTGACACACACACCCCCCCCTTAGCTGAATTACAGACTTATAATCATACTGCCACTGTCCATCACCCAAGAATGACATGACACAACAGTACCCGATGGATTAGCCCCGCAGCCACTGGGTCTTTTTCATCACATCTTTCCTTTCCACACACTTCCCTCCACAAAGTTTTGATTAGTAGAAATGCATTCAGATTTCCCTGTGGATAAAAAGAAGGGAAATGTTTGACATTTTCAAGACAATCATCTCAGATGGTACTGTTTGGCCCATTGCTTTTCCATTTCCCCTTGAGTTTTTACTAAGTCCAGTGCACAACAGCTAATGTGGTTTTCACAAAGCAGTGATCAGTAATGTAAATACCATTTCTTCCCTCAAGACTTATAATGAATTCTGTGTTTCTTAAGCTTGTTTCTTTCACAATTTGTCATGTCAAGGATGTTAAAGATGATATTTGAAAATCACAGAACATTTAAACCATAAACTGCAATGTTCCTGTCCATTAGTAAGAAAAGGTTGACTGCAGGGATATTTTGTTGGAAGGGTTGTATTAACAGTCATTTACATATATATATATATATTTGTAGTGCTGCGCCTGCTTCTTTCATGTACCTTAAAATTACTACCAGATAATGAATGACCTCTTATTAAACTCATTTTTTTGTAACGCATCTTCCTGAAATATAGGCATTAGAAGACCTTGCTGCTCAGCCAAGGCAATTTTGCCTGGTGCAATATTATGTTATTAGACAAAGGCATTTGAAAAAGGCCATACATTTTATTTTTTAAATCAATACTTTCTTTTGCTGCCTACCGAAAAATCCTTTTTTAGTGCTTACAACACACTTGAGAGTTAGGATAGGATTGTAATATTCAGTAACAGACTGAGACAATAACTAGCATTCTTAAAGATTAATTTTATTTGCCCTGCCTTTTGCCTGCAAACGTTATCCACATAATGCTTTTCAGACAGATTGTACCTTGTTAGTTTTCCTGCTTCATAGTATACATATATTAATGAATACGTATTTTCATTGACGACAGTGTAAGGCAAGTTATTTCTCTCATAGTGTTATTCTACTGTTTATTCATGTGCATATTTTAAATTTGCAATGGCTTGTTGGAAAGTCTAATTGATTGTCACTGATTACTAGCCAAAGTTTTGCTTTTGTTAAGACACCATTACATAAAATTCTGATCATTACATGAAGGTTTAATTCTGATTATTGGATATTAAGGATATTCTTTTCAAAAACACAGCAAACATAGTGAATCTCCACAAAAACATTGTGTTAAAAACATTAGAAAACACAGTTTTTCCAGTTGTCTTTATAATGAGAAATAAAGAGACTTTTCTCAGTTAAACAAGAAGATATATTGACCTTTATATTAATCTTGCCATAATTGGACTGGTAAAGCATTAGAATATAAAATCCACAATTAACTAACTCTCCGTGCAGAGAGCGCGATATCTCAGCTAAAAAAGATCAGACTGCTTGTCAGGAAAGTCTTACTGATGCAACCCAGTGTCATATGCAGACCATCTACTATAGATATCCAGCTGCAGCAACTACTGTGGCATGCGATGTCATGAAAGTAATGAAGGAGGCAAACTATCTGCCACCCAATGCCATGAGATCTCGACTGTCTATACTATCAACAGACAGAAACAGGGAAACATATTCTCTCCACCTGCTGTAGGTGCATATATTATATGTTGCTCCTACTTCTCCCTGTTGACAGTACAGAGGCTCCTTGGTCTGGCATTATGGTATAATAAGCTGTGTGAATGATTCATGACTGTCTTCAGCTTAGAAACCATTATAGACATGTACGGTGCTGTAGTAGGTGGTTTGCGCACAGCCCATTAGTCCAAGTATTAAAGACAGGTGTTCAGAAGTAGTCATTTTCGGTGAAGTACCTATTCCCAAGGTGTATGGATCAGGACTCCCCAGTGTAACTTCTTTCAATCCAAAGTTTAAATGTGTTACAGCAATCTGGACAATGTAATTTAAGCTGTGTGAGGACTATGCAATGGAGGATCAGAAACGCCTTCCCCAGCCTCTCTGGTCTTCCTTCCACTGAAGCTAGCGAGAGTTTGCCATCGGCTCCAGTACCAAGAGAAGCATATCTAACAAGTTTGATACTAACCATTCAAATTTGCGCTTATATTCTCAGTGTCTCTCTCTCAAGCAACACTGATGACACTTACTTTATTAGTTCATAATTACAACAGTAATAAAGTGTGGGGCGATCTTTTACACTGTTGCTTAATATTCAGTACTGTATGTATATATATACTTGACACCTCAGTGAAGACTTTGACATGCCTTATTCATTCTAGTTATTTTTATGGTACTGGTTTTGTTAGATTGCTTTACCATATAAAGAATAAAACTATAGCTGCTCTGACTTTAATTCGTCCAATGCATTTTTATCCAAGATGTGTTAAAAAAATCTAAATCATGTTCATCAGTTCTTCTCATTCTCATCACCCTTCACTCACACCATGAAGGCAATGTATATTGGTGGTTTGAAAACAGGGATTTGATATTCTCTGATGGACTACAATAAATATCTGAAGTAAGTACCTGCCTCGTGTCTTGTCGTTTCTTGGCTGCAAAATGAAAAGTGCTCTCTGCAGGTCAGCAATGTTAATCCCATGATTGTCAGCTACTGCAGAATCATGAGGTAAAATGAATCTTTAAAATAATTTATGAGGAGTTCTACAGCATTCTTTTTCCAGCTACATTTATGTGTTGGGCATGTTCCCCTAAAATCTGTCAGAGAAGTGAAGAACATTGTGGAAGTGTCAAAAGTCATGACGTCTAAGGACGAAATTTCAGGCAGAAATTATTTATTTATTCTCTTGCAAAAGGTGAGAGCTTTCTGTGACTATACATAAGATATTTTTTAAAAATGATACTCAACCGTTATTTTGATTTACTTATTAGTTCTAAGTCAATGCAATTGTGAGCTAATTTAGTGGTAGCCTTTTATTGCAATTGTTGAACAACCTATTTTTTACATAAGACTGCCCATGATACAGGGGTCTTAACATGTAAATCAATCTTGTTCTTTAAGAAATATGGGATCTGGCAAATTAGAGGGGTCTGTTTCTCTATTTCAATTTGACTTATTCTAATTCCTGCAGTGGAGTCTAAGATTTCATACCGGGTTTTTAAACTGTCAATACAGCCTCCTTAAAATTCTTCTGTTGATTCATTTCTAAGTTTAAGGGTTTTTTTCAGCTGCCTACATATTGCTGTCCGGTGTCACTTGAAACAGCTTAGGCTAGCCAAGACATCTGCCCAGGGCCAGCAGACATGACACAGGACCTGCAGAGGCCCTGCACCCTTCCGTATTGGCAGCTGGACGTCCAGGTGGGATGATCTCAAGAACCTCAAATGAAACTAAAGGCCTAAGTTTAGGCAACAGAATAAATTTCCTAAATTTGGATGAGCTGAATCCCACCCTAACCTGGTACAAACTTAGATTTGGATGAACTGAATCTCACCGTGAGGTGGGGTTTTGTAGTCTAAACAGAAGCATCATTGCCATTCTGGGTACTGCAGGGGGTTCAGTTCAGCTTCCCACTGGATCTGTTGTAAATCCTGTGTCTACATCTTCTAGTCCCACTCATTACGCCTTGGATTTTCCAGGATATCCCAAATGGCACTGGACGCTTTCGTGGGGCTCATTGAGTCATGACTTGTATTGCATCCAAGATATCTGCGTGCAGCTGGCAGATACGTGGAGCAGCAAGAAACCTGTGGCTTTCTGGGGTAGGGGCTAGAGCCAACGCATGGCACTGCTGAGCATCTCCAATGGCACTATATGACCTACCTCTGGGCACCCAGTCTAGGTGTCTAAGATGGATGAAGCCTGATACCTTCTGGGAGCATCTGTCACTGAATTGAGAGACACCAGCTCATTTCAAAACAGTATTTGTGAACAAATTGTTTGGGAGCCGGTTTGGGAATGTGCTTACTAGTATAGAGCAGACTGCTGTGTTCCCCATTCTAGACAAAACCACTGAGTTTTCAAACAAAAAATGATATTTTGCAGTTTTCAGCCCCTCAAGAATGATTCCCAGGTTCTAAAAATTTTGCAGTAGTCTTTACTTTCTTAATGCAAGGCAAATCTTGTTGTGCATGTTTCGTGCTCTACAAGAAGGAAAAAACAATTGTTTATCATAGAAGTGCTTACTGGAAGCACCCGTTTAAAATTCTGCTACATGCCTGAAAAGACATTACCTGCAACGGTGCATAAAGTCTTCTGTGAATCATGGAAAATCTCACAATTAATAACTCCTTTTAATTATTATTCTTTTCTCAGGCACCTACCACAAGGTTCAATTAATTAATGGTGCCTTGTTTTAAATCCTGCTGGGACACAATGAAAATGTGAATTGCTAGAGATTTGATTCAGTTAAGTGTCCAAAATCTAGCTGCCTATTCAAACACCACTGAATCCATTTAGTCTACAAATATTATGATGACCATTTTCTCTGCCAGATTTCTGGTATTTGTTTCATGACTGTAGGAAACACTGCACATCTATTATGATTTTTCGTCTCATCAGAATGCAAATAAAATTCAAGGAGAATGAAATGCGAGAAAGTATTTTAAAAAGTGAAACTATAACTAGCCAACTATTTGAAAACAACAGATGCTTTTATTTGAATAGCAAGTAAAGGTTCTGGCCTGTTCTTTTACATTTTAGAAATATTTGAAAACCAGCCTTAGCACTGAAATGATATTAATATACTAAATTCTGAGGCTTTGCTAAATTTATTAGCACAGTCTTGTTTTAATACCCTATTGAACATAATATCATATTTGCATCTGTGAAATGCATATCCATTCACTTGAATGTTTGGGTAGAGTAGATGGCAAACATTAATAAATTCAGTCAACTGTTGTCACTAATCCAGAAAAAGATGTGGCCTAAGAAAATGTTTTCTGATGCATTGCTAAATTCAGACATACCAGAGAGCCATCAAATACAGATGCCAAGCTAATATAAGGAATATGCAGGTGTCAAGTATCTGCAATATGATGTAAATGCAAGAAAAACTCCCCTGGAATTGGGATGTGTGTGAGGAATGATATTCTCTTATAAGCAGAAAGAAAGACAATGACCTGTTTTTGTGCAGCTGTAGGTGATGGATGGTGCTCACTTCTGAGATCTGCTTCACCTGATGAAGCCCAACCCACGGGAAGGAGCACAGGGCTGGGCAGCCCAGACAGCCCAAGGCTCCAGGGACAGGGCAATGAGAGAGTATTAAAAATATGAGGGGCTTGAAGAAGGGACTAGCCTGCTGCAATAGTCCAGCTTTGATGTTTGTAATTACTGCAGATAAATTGTTTGATGAGATGGTGAGCATGGGAGAGGAAAACAGGAGAAGTCCAGGAGCCACAGAATAATAGAATCAAGAGGAGAAATTTGAGCTGAGCATCAGTGAAAATGTCCTTAAAATGAAAAAGATAAAGATACCAAGTATGGCCTCTGATTTTGTTTTTTGGGGTGAGGTTTCTCTTTCTTGGCTTTTTTTTTTTTGGTTAAGGGTTTTCTGCAGCTATGTATTTATTCACTTTTAGCACAGACGTTAATTAGTCCAAATCAATCAATAAAATTATGTAAATACAGAAACTTTGCACAAGTTCTTCATTAGATGTTAAAAATTTCCATCTTTTAACTGTAAGCCTAACTATGCTTTACTAAGAGTACATACAGTACAAATGGTTAATACATGGGAGAACTATTTGTGCTACACATTTTATAGTGCTTTTTAAAAATACAGCTAGGTTTAAGCCTCATTCTACCTTCTCCCACTGTTACAAATATTAATAGATAAGTTAGAGGAGGGTGAAATAGATATATTTGTAAAGCAAAGCAGAAAGAACTAAAAGGAAAAAGCAAACAATGTGGCAGAGAGGAGGGAGACTGGAGGAGTCTCCAGAGGAACCAGCAGAGATAAAACCTCTGGGCACCTCCCAGCAGAAAACATAGAGCTGGGACAATCCTGCACTGTAATGGAAACATGCTAGAAATTCGAATAGGGTTTGGTTTTTTTTCCTTTTCCCAGCTGTTGTGAAGCTTGGAAAACTTTGCTTCCCAATTCAGTAATTTTTGCTGCATGTGTAGTTACAGTACTGTGAAACATTGGGGGGATCCTCCCTAAAACAATTTCAAAGATCCTTAACAATGCCACAACTGAAAACTAAGGGATTTCTATTCTAGAGTAAGCTGCTCTGCTACACACTTCATGAAACGTGGAAGGAAAAAAGTTTGGCATTCCCTAGCTGCAAAATGAATTTACTGGAACTGGTCAGGCAAAGGCAATATTCCAGGTAGTCATTCTGTTGTTCAATAAGCTACCATTCCCATTCACTTTGCTCTGTAAAACCCACCCTTACTTTACTTCCAAATGAAATAAATTAGGGAATGTTAGAGAAAAGTAGAGGGAGCAATTTTGTGCAGTGCTACTAGAGAAGTGCTTTCCAGATAGCAACTATACTGATATTGAATGACTGACAGCAACTAAGGCAAAAAAAAACCGTGAGGCAAGCTGTTGTGATGAGCTGACACAAATTCATCTGTCTGAATAACCCAATTAAGTATACATCAGAAAAAGATGACTAGGCAATCCCCAGACCAAGCTAAAAAATTTAGATACAGGCAAGATTGAAATGAAAAGTACCACTGTTTTTTGCTCCCTTTTCAGTCTTCAGTAGAAATATACCTTTTATCTCTCTGTTCTTCTGTCCTAGCACAGCCACCAGGGTATACTTCTTTCTTACCAGCAGACAAACATAGTGTAAATGAACACTGAGCTCTGTCATCTCTCTCTCCATATGTCATGTCCCTGATCAGATATTTTGAGCTGAGAGGCTGCATTTAAAACCAAAAAATTCTACAGTAAAAACAAATGCTTTCACTGGTTTTGAAAAATTATGAGACTTATCATAAGATTATACATGGGAAGCGTTGGAGGGGAAAAAAAAAAGGAGGTAGGAAAGAGCGTACTTGGCCTGAATAAAAGGATGATTTTTCCTTCTGTTAAAAATCCAGATATTCTTTTCTCAGGGAGCATTGTGCTTTGCCTTCACAAGTGGCATTCTTCAAAGCTCTGAGCTGAATTCTAAATCCATAGGGTTTGGCACACCGAGTGGGTGTACACATCTGCAGTAGAAGCGGGCTTTCTACCTCTCATCAAAGCTCCCATCTCCAGGCTCGGGGAGGAGATGTAGCGGCCTCGGGATGTGACATGAATCTGAACAGTCTTAGAGCTGCTCTAAATGAAGCCATTTGTTCACATCCCTGCCGGACAGCTATTGCTAACCACAAAGTCAGTCATTGACATAGATCCGAAGGACTGTAAGTAAATTTGATGTGCACCTGCAAGGGCTGAGCACAGCGGCTTTCCTCGCCGTGCTCTCACCATGCACAGCCAACCGGAGCAACACAGAATGAAGCAGCTCTTTGGCAAGATCTCCCCACCCTGAGCAGCTGCTGACCATGGGATGGTAGGACACAGAAGCATGAAGGAAAGTGGAAGAACTTGTTGATAAAAGCCAGGCTGGAGTTTGAAAGTTACAGATTAAAATTAAAAAGAAACCCAGTGAAGAAGGTTTAATAAGCATTTCAGGCTCCAGCTGAAATTGGTGGCAACCAGCCCAAAAGAAGCCAGTCGTCAGCCTTATTCCAGACAATAATAGTTTCTGAGTATTTAAAGTGTTTAGTTGCTTTTCAGTTAACTCAAGCAGAGGAGGCAACTGTGAAACTGTTACGGATATTTGACCAATAACACCTCCACATAAAAATGAAGCTGATGAAAGATGTTTTCAACCAAAAGACACACACACAAAAAAAAAGCTACTGAAACCTCAGGAGACCTTCTTCTAAGGCAGAAATGAAAAAATCTGTGAAGAGACAGGATGGACCAAACCCTCAGAGATGGATGGCAGGGAAACAGGCCTGGAAGCAGCTTGGGATGCAGCAATGAAATCACCAAGTGAAGGAAGCCGCAAGAGGGAACTTTGTGGCCACCACTGAATGTTTAAGCACCTGTCTCCCAGGCATCAATCCACATAATGCAATTCACCATATCCAAAACAGGCAGCTGAGCTCTCTGCTACATGACCAAAGAAAATCAGGAACCACAGAAGGAGACCCACCACAGGCAGAACCACAGTGCTAAAAAGGGAACTTTTTGTATTTAGTCTGCCAGAAAGCCAGAGGGCAGAGATAAAGGTTGAAAAGACTTCATCCGAGCTGGAGAGCAAGTGACTGCCTCCTTTATTCAGGCACTTGAAAGTGCTGCCAAGGGCAATGGTTGGAGTCAGGCTGTACTTTCTTTCCATCCTTCCTGTTGAAGTTGCTCCAGGGTTTGTGGGTTTGTCAACAGGCCAGAGACAGCAAGGCAGTGAAGAGAGGAGAGATGAACAGAGAGGGATCATCTGCTGTGGAAGAGACCCGACTGCTTACTCCCTCTCTACTGAATAGCTTGGTATGTCCAGCGTAGGCTGTTCTTCAAGCAGACTCTCAAATCCAGGTCTCTCACTCTCATCATGGCATTTACTAGCCTAGTTGCTGTCTGCAAATCCCATCTGTCCTTGCACAAGGGTGGCCTCAAGGCCGTTTGAAGGGGGAACACATGGTGATGGTAACATCATCATAGAATCATAGAATTGTTGAGGTTGGAAGGGACCTTTAAGGTCATCAAGTCCAACCATTAACCTACCCTGACAAAACCACTTCTAAACCATGTCCCCAGGTACCACATATACCCTTTTTTTAAACACCTCCAGGGATGGCAAATCCACCACCTCCCTGGGCAGCCTATTCCAATGTTTTATAACCCTTTCAGTGAAAAAATTTTTCCTAATATCCAATCTAAACCTTGCCTGGCATAACTTGAACCCATTTCCTCTCAGCCTATCGCTTGTCACTAGGGAGAAGAGGTCAGCCCCCACCTCATCATGAGTGCAGACAGGATTGGTGCAGGACAGGCAAAACGAATGAGACCTGCAGACTCTGCAGTTAAGTGCATACCTGGAGCTTGTTTTTCGTATTTTGTCCTCGGAGGGCACCCTTCTAGTATAGGAGCATGATTTTGGATCTATGCAATGCAATGGCTTATATGTTGGCTTAATCCCATTGTAGTACCCCATGTAGAGGTAACTTTTGATGTCCATAGTGTTTCAGGCTTTAGGAGAGGAGGTGGATGACCCTGTCACAAGAAGACAGAGCTGGTGTGTAAAAAGATGGCCAGTACTGCTACCATCTCTTCTGGCCACCCAGGTCTCGGAAAGCCTACTTTTAGCAAAGAGCTCTGGAAAATGAATATCTCCCCATAGCTGTGTCTCAGCTGCAGGAGCACTGAAGTAGAGCAGAATCATAGACGCAGCCTTGCTCATAACCTGGCTTTCACCTGGCAGCTGCATGCAGGGCACTGAGCTGGCTGCATACACTGCATAAAGGGCCAACGCAAGTACTTTGGGAAACTAAGATTCCTCCCTGGTTGCTGTCAGCCTACATCCCTGGTTCTGTAAGTGTGCATCTCCACTACTAAATTTAGCTGATAGTCTTTGAATACGCTTCTCTTCTTTCTCTTTGCTTCCCATCACAAGCACAGACGCACAACGGCTGTCCCAAAAGCAGTGTAAAGTAAGCAGTTAATAGAAGCAGAAGGTCAGTAATAGCATTGCAAGTTCCAATTTTATAATAATAGCTATGAGATGTGGTTACTTTGCGTTGCTTCTTTCCTAATTCGGGGGCAGAATTGGAACAGATTCCTTTTCAAGCATTCAGCTAAACAGCCAGAAATGAGATTTAATTTACTTCAGAAAAGAGGTCCTCACTAATTCTTTCAGAGAATTTTCATGATAACCATTTGCACAAAGGCATAGGCCATGACTGACAGAGATGATGTGACTGCCACCAGCTTACTACAGAGTCAAAAAATTAGGCACCTGACCCACTGGATGACTCAGAAAGAGGCATTAGCTGCCCGCGGATCCAGTACAGCCAATTGAGAGAGCAATTAACTAGTGACTAGAGAGAATTAAACTCCTCAGAAAGATAATCCACACAAAAGCCCTACACACAGAGCTGGAAGCTGCATAGGTCTAGCTAATAAAAAGGCTGAGAAAGGGATGTTCTTGAGCACTTCTCCCTCTCCGAAGCTTAAACATCTCATTTGCAGCTGTGTGTTAAATGCTCCTGTGTGATTCAGAACCTTTCATCAGGGAAAAAAAAAAAAAAAAAGCAGCAATTCAGCGGGAATTATTTTAAAGGGGAGGCATGGTGATGATTACACCCATCCCAACTTGAAGTCATTCAGGAATGCACTTCCCATCTGCCAGCAAAATGTCTTGAGTAAAAAGCGACCACAAAGATGGATGCGCTGGTCCCTCATCCTTCCTCCCTGGGCTGGGCTGAGTGTCTGCTCAGTTATGAATGTGAGAGGAAAAAGTGAGGGGCAGAGGTAGTCTGTGGGCACCAGCTGAGGTCACACTTTGCACCGATTTGTGGGACCAAAATCCCAGGGCATCCTGGGCTCTGCGGAGATTGGGGATGGTGTGTTTTCAGCATTGCTTCCCTCAGTTCAGGAGTCTTTGCCTCCAGTCACGGGACAGAAGAGTCCCCCTTCATCCCACCCCAGTAGTAATAGCTTCAGTAAAATTCATGAAACAAGGGGTGGCAGGTATTTACTAACACCTGCACAAACCAGCAAGAAAAAAAAATGTCTTTTCTGTAGCATGGGATGACTGGAACATTAAAAGACGTAAAACCAACTTTTACAATCAGACTTGCTACAGGATTTCCTCCGTCTGTTTTTTAATGTGTCTATGCTGAACTTCCTTGCTTTTTAAGCATTTCATATAGTTTACCTGTATTTCTTCCTTTCACCAAAGACACGACTTTCCTTGTTTGCTAGACTGAGATTGTACTTTTTAAAAAAGAGAGAAAACAAGCTTGCTGGTGTCACCAGGTAATTTTCCAGTAAGCCACGAGAGGGCAGGTTGTGTTCTCTGTACAGCCAGATTGCTACAAGGAACTGTTGACACCAGTCGCAGTTTCAAAGCCACAATTATTAAACTAAGGGCCAGCGAGTGGAAAGAGTAATGCACGGATGTTTGATCCTACCGTTTTTTATGTGCATAGTATCCATCTAATGCCCTCATTGCTTTTCTTCTGGAAAGGAAAATAACTCTCCACCCAATTTACAAGCGAGAACTGAGCAACTTTTCCATGTTGTACCCACCTGCTCTCAGGCAAAATCAGTTCTAACGAGTTAGCTGCAATGCTACATTTTTGATATTTCTCCCCTGGCTCTCTCCTTCCTCTCCTGCTGCCACTGTCGCTTGCCCATAACCAGGGCAGCCTGCAAAGCGAACACTTGGGACAGCAGTATCCAAACCTCCAAGGAGGTGAAGCTAGTTAGGCACACAGTATGCCCTGTGACCCCAAGGAAAAATCTTGTTCACCCTTGGAAACAGTAGCCTAGCCTGTCTCCTAAACTTTGGCGTTCACGTCACATGAAGGACAAAAAAGTGTCAATCTCCATCCAACGGCATCTCTCTAAATCAGTATTTAGCATGAACTGGTGCATGTTCTGGATTGTTCAGCTTGGAGAAGAGAAGGCTCTGGGAAGACGTTATTGCGGCCTTTCAGTACTTAAAGGGGGCCTACAGGAAAGATGGGGACAAAGCCAGGTCTCTGGACGCCTCATCTGATGTCCTCAGCGCCAAGTAACACTTGTCCGTCAAGGTAATCCCCCCTAAAAGGCAACCTGACTTGGGAGCTAGAGTACTGGGCTGTACAAAAACTGCTCCAACCATTGACATCTTGCGCACAAGCCAGGAACAAGCATGCTGGGACCCCCCAAAAGCACCACAGAACAGCAGAAACCACAGCAGATTGTTGTCCACCTGATACAGCAAGGGCTATCTGAGCATGTGGTGAGCAAATCATTAACTTTTCTTTGCCCCTAAAATTCTGCATTTTAGAGGTGTTTTGTGAGTTACACATATTCAAGGCTAAGCATACGTGAAGACCTACTGAGATCCTCTTTCTAGTCTGTATGGCTAGTATTGAGCAGGCCTAGAAGAAATATCAGAAATCATTACCAAGCAGAATTTTTTATTCAAGGCTACAAAAGCAGATTTTTTTTCAAGACTCGGGACCTTACAAAACACAAAATCTGAGCTCTCCATTAATGTTATATATTAAGAACCAAAGCTGACACAGTCTATTCAGGACTTCCTTTGCTGTGTAAAAACCCTGTCTCAAGGTAACATAGGAGAGCCACGCAAATGTGGCCCAAATCTATGTCTACATAAAGAAATATATAGGGAATGTATAAAGGAACGTTTAAGGTGGGATCTAGGGAGTGCCACATCCAAACCTGATCCCCCACCTGCAGATCTGAGTAATGCAAGTTATCTTAGTCTTGTTACCTTGAGTCCTGGATCCCAGACTTTGGAAATTTAAGTCTAGATTCGTGAAACAGTGCAGCAGAGCCAAAATAGAGAAGGGCCATTTTCAACTTCTGTCACAGGTCTCTAACACAGAGGTAAAACACAAGTGTACACCTAGCTGTCAGGGAACACCTGCTCATTTGAGTTTGGAGGTTTACCTAACGCTAACATCAGCTTGATTGGAAATAACATATGGAATTGTTCATGCTTCTGAAATTGTAACCAGGGGGGTTCTATAGTATTTGTCAAACAGCAGGAAACATTTTGAACCTTAAAAAAAGACTATGTTATTCAGAATATTTATTGATAATTGTAAAATATGTTATTCAAATATATATGGGGAGTTAGTAACTTTCAGCACATCCTAGACCTGCTAAATAAAATCAAAAGCACACTGAGGTGAAAAATTATCTTGGTTATTCAAGTTGGCTTTCTTCTATTTGGATTCTTAGCTGCCTTGATCTAAATCTATAGATGTTGACTTACAAGTGTCACACACTCCAGATAACGTTTGGTAATGAGAAAAGTCTAGTCTGTCTTGGGCCTTGCATGTATGTACCCAGAGACTTCATATATTACAATTCACAAGATAACAGGAAAACCTGAATGAGAACACTGTAGTTAGCTGCCAAAGGAGCGTGTGATAAAATCTCAGCTAAGATCTCAATGAGGCAATCAAGGTCACTTCCTACAAGAATCAGCAAACAAACAAAACGAGGGAATTAGGCCTCTTCCGTATACTTTTGGGGGCTGAAGCTCACATTCATCAGTGGTTCAAAACCTCTCCTCTGCCTTCGGTGCTGGAAAAGTACAAGCAGCAGAACGAGTGTGGCCAGAGCTATAAGTGCTCCTCCAATTGTGGATCCAACCATGACAGCCCACATTTGGGTTTCTTCAAGTGAACCTGGAAATACGAAATGTTGGAAGTGAGGACAGCACATCATTTCATTTCTCAAATAACATGGAAAAAAGAAAATGTCCCACAATCTGGTAATGATGATTACTTGTATGGCCTAGAGACCCACTGGCCACAGGGGAAGCTGGTAATGCACCGTGTAACCAACACACATACCAGAGCCAGAGATATTCCCTGCCAGAGAAGTCTACAGCTGAATTTAAACCTCAACCTTTCATACAAATTAAAGTGTTGAGAACGGGCAAGATTAACAGTAACAAGACAAAAAGACCATTTTCTTATCTAATTTGGCAAAAATTATGAATTATCTAAGCAATTCTTTCTATAATGACATTTCAGCATAGCTGTTTCCAAGCTATTTTGGTCAACAGAAAACCCTCAAATTTTCCTACAGACCACAAAGCAGCCTATTGTCAAACTTTTAACTGAAAGCACTACTTAGTGTGGTTCTGCCGAGCGGCTCCAGATCACATCCTCTGATTTTGGACAACTTTTGGGGAACTACTTCTGCCTTCTAAGATAATATTTCCCATTCTTATAACAAGTCTGCTCCACTTGACTGAATAACTTTATTTTGTGTTTTCATTTATACTTTCAGGAGGAAATATTGCCTGTTCTGAAAAATGCTACTTATGCTGAGACAGCAATAATTACATTTGACTGAAGATTCACAAAAACCTCTCAAAAGGACTTAAGGTATTTAGAAGTTAGTTAGGCATATGGGCTTAATGAGACAGATGGCTCAAGATGTCCCACTGACTATAAAAGCGACTGAAAGTTGTGTGCCCCAATCTGCAGTCTCTGTCAACAAAGGAGTTGAGGGCAATCATGTCCGATTTCAGTAAGGTCACAAGATGAAAAGTTTATCACTTTACCATCTCCCAAGTAAGAGCCAGCACTGTATTACATATATTGACTTCTAATGCGGTTACATGAAGTAGAATCAGCAAGTTATATATTTAGATAAAAGAGAAGGGTTTGGATGTAAAAACTGTATTGTCTGAACACAGACCATGCAGACAGGGATAGATATGCTGCATCACAGTGAGCTAGCAATTTATTTAGGTGGGAGTTGAGAAGCAGCAGAATCATAAACTGCTTTTTTTCCTCTCTGGGTATCTCATTCACAAGGAGGAGCAGCATTTCCAAAGCCGGAGTGGGGACAGTAGTCCAAAGGGAGGTAAACTTATACTCCATGAACAGGGAAGTTTAAATTCTCAGGGGAAATTCTGGGGACACCCCTGAGAAAAGCACTGCGTGCCTCCACAAGCCAGGGCTCCCCTGCATGAATGCGGCCTAAGGACAAGGGTTTCAATCTTTTGCAGTCTATAGACCTTTAAACAGTCTCCACGGATTAAAACCACAGACATATGGTAAGCATTTAGAAGAAATTTCTGGCCACATAGGTTAGATAAGCACCTATTACCTCTCAAAGGAATAGAGAAGGAGAGAAAGAAACTTCTCAGATTTAATCTTTGTAAAGCATCTGAAGCATGGTTTTCATGCATTCCTTACACTTGCACCTCTTACAAACATTTGTAACTTGTGCTGCAAATTTTAGATTTCGTGCATAAATACTTTGCTTTCTTGGTTTTTGTCTTTATCTGATTTGTGTCAAAGCTAATTTCAAACAAATATAGACAAACCTTAAGGCATATCACAGCTATGGGCATGGAAAAATCTTTAAAATTGGGGTTTTATAACACAAAACACCCAGGTACGTCTCTCTGATGTATCCAAAGATTAATGGGGTTCATCTCTAATGAGATTCACGGCACAGTATTATTCAGGGCTCTGTGCAAAACACATATTTTCTAATGACCAGCGTTAGCCAGACAAGCTCCCTAGCAGAATGCCTGACCTCTGACAGTTTATATATATATATATATAACAGGCGTAAACATCGCTGGGAGCCAGAGCCAAAATCAAAGACTCCTCAACCACAAAAGAGGACATCGTCAATGCCGGAGCACTTCAAGTTGATGCATTTTGCAACAGAGCAAACTAAGGATGTGCACACTTGTAGTTACCACAGCTTACATGCTGAGTTGTAACCATCTGTGCTACAATATGGGATTGCGGTGAGCAAGTGAATAGACCCAAGTGTTTTGTGAAAGGTGCCTTATTTTCCTGCGTCACTGAAAATGTGAGCTCCCGTCTTTTGGCCTGGAACTGCCTCCACAACTCTGAGACGTACCTGGCAGGTCAATGGCATAGGTGTAGCCGAGCTGCTCTGCGGTTTGGAAGAGCTCATCGTTGGTCACAGGAGGGAAAAAAGGGACCATGTTATACAGTCTGTTGTGACCGATGGGGGCCAGCTCCTCAGGCCAGGCATTGTCAGGGGGGTTAAACCGCTTCATCCACTCATCAAAGATGGCATCAGTAAAGGAGTGAAGAACCTGCAAATCCAGGCATGGGCACGCACACTTATTAAAGCTCTTTCTGAACTCAACAGCATTTAAAACACTCTTGTTTGAGGTGGCAGCAGCTTTTGAGAGAGAAGAGGGTAATCTAGTTTAGGTGGGATTTACAGAATGGGAAACCAGGAAAGTTCGTGAGAATGGAGTAAACTGATCTCCTGCATGGGACATTTTGCTGTATATGTCCTTGTTGATGCTTGTTCATAATAATAATAATTTAGGACAAGAGGTAACAGGCACAAACTTGAACATAGAAAGTTCCATCTTAACATGAGGAGGAACTTCTTTACTTTGAGGGTGGCAGAGCACTGGCACAGGCTGCCCAGAGAGGTTGTGGGATCTCCCACACTGGAGATATTCAAAACCCACCTGGACGCCGTCCTGTGCAACTGCTATAGGTGTTCCTGCTGTGGCAGGGGGGTTGGACTAGATGATCTCCAGAGGTCCTTTCCAACCCTGACCATTCGGTGATTCTGTGATAATAAGCTCTTTCTCCAGACAGTTTAATATCAGCTGGCAGTGAATGGGCAGATCTGTCCTCAAGGGTGAGGGCCTGCTGAGCTCATTCAGGTGAATGTACCTCTAAAACATAATTTACTGTCTCTCGTATTTGAAGAGGCACAGAAGATTGCAGGAAATTTTATTCCTTCGTGCTCATTTGATAGTGTGTGACAAGTTCCACAGCTCCAGGTACCCACACATTTGATCAGGTCTTGCCCAGTCAGCCTATATGTCTATAAAAGCACTAATACAGCAAAGGTGTTTCCCAGTTGAGTTCAGACAACTATTACAAATGTCTGGGGCAGTTCAAATTAATTTCTGATGCACTTATGTTTTTTAATTATCACCTTTGAAAAAACTTAGAAAATATCTCATGGAAAATAATCTTGCATATAAAATTACAGCATAGTAAAATGAAGATTTCATTGTGTAAGTAAAGAATTAATCTAGGAATTCAAGAATTATTAAGAAAATAATATGGAGACCCACTACATAAGTATTTGGGCTAACTTTTCCAACAAAAGATTGCAAACATAAAATAAAGGTAAGAAAGAAATTAATTGTATTACAATTTCCCTATATAATCACTGTGGTTTAATCTAACAAAGAGGAAAAGAAATTGGTGTTAATTTATTAGGAGAGAAAGACGTGTAAGCAGAGTCAATGGTTGTTTTTTCATTTGCACGTTGCTGTTTGTGCTGCTCATTGCAGTGCAGCACTGTACCAATGCACCACTGAAATCACACTATTTCTATTCCCCAAAAGACCCTGAAGTTAGATGTGCTTCCTTTTAGCTTGTGAAGTTTTAAACAAAGAAACAAACTACTTAGTCTACTGCTTTAAAAATAACTAACCCCATATTCAGTTTATCTTGTTGCTGTAAAATTGTCTGGTATAAGCTATTAAATTTAGATACCACCTAATGAAAGGATTTTGGGCAACGTGACTTAGAATAGCAGCTCTTCTCCCTAGAAATTTATTTTATATTTCACAAATCACCCTGAGATTTCTTCCCTCTTTAATGACCATTATGCAGGCATGGCAATGTTCAGGAAAAGAGAAAAAAAAAAATCTCCTTTTCTATTTAGGGAATTATTTGGGGGGAATTTTTTTTTTTTAACTTATTTTTAGGGAATTCATTTTACTTGTTTTGCAAACCTCTGGTGAGACAGCTTCTCTGAGCCACTGCCACTCATGCTGGGGAAAAAAAGACATACCACAAAGATGGGATCATTGGCAGCTGCGTGAGGGAGAACGCTGGTCCCATTCAAGAAAGAGTGAGCCAAATTATGAAGGCTCAGCATCGGCAAGGTAAGGGCTCCACCTGGTTTATCGAAGCCCTCCAGCGCATTCCTGTGAATGGGTAAAAGCAGTATCAACTAACCATATTTTGCCAACAAACACACACGCAAAGAAAACCCATGACCCACTCAGCTCTGGAGGAGCTGAAGGACAGACCTGAAACTGAGACTGGAATTGCGGAAAAAGGGGGGGCTGTCGAACTCCTGCAGGGAAAGGCACCTCCTGACATCCTCCGTGGTGGGCAGCTGCTCGCTGGAGCCCTGGGGCGGCCTCCGCCGCAGCGGCCCTTCGTCACTCCCGTTGCACAGTGTGACCAGGCGGTTGTAGTCATCCAAGCTGAGCGTGAAACAGAAAAAGGCACAAGTCAGAAGAAGGTGATGACACCCAGCTTGTTGGCTTTGTCTCCCACAGTATAAAAGAGGCCTCGGCTGTACGTGCAAGAGCGCAGGGGTTAGGGACTGACACCTCCTGGGGCATCTCAGTTCTCCTCCCGTGGCCTGGGAGCTGAAGTTATCGCAGGACTGCCATCATACCATGACTTTCCGTGGCCCTGCAGCCTCTGTGGACCATCAGTCATTTGGACCCAGACTCACCGGGCTCATCCTCCCCAGAGAGAGGACGCTTTAGAAAAGGCAAGCTCAATTCCCTTC
Source organism: Pluvialis apricaria (assembly GCA_017639485.1). Lineage (NCBI taxonomy): Eukaryota > Metazoa > Chordata > Aves > Charadriiformes > Charadriidae > Pluvialis > Pluvialis apricaria. The sequence goes on from CM030007.1 coordinate 58,488,370, forward strand.
ACACATACTGCCCTCCCGAGGGCTTTGCAAGGACAGTTTTTACCAGACAACTTAAAAGACTCTTTTGAATTTTGAACTGAAAAACTTTCAGTCCTGGGTAAGGACTAATTTATTAACTCTTAACAAAGAGAAAAATAGACAAGAAAGTCCCACTGTGGGGTGGGCTAAGAAAATGCAAGGAGTGACAGAAAACAGGATTTCACTTTCCACCCCTCATCCTTTTTAGAAGAAAAGCAACTGCAATGTATTACATCCTCTTTTTCAGGGCCTGGAGGACATCCTGCTGTTGCAGGGTTTGCCTACTAACTAATGGGGAGCAAGTCCTTTATATCAGGGAGAGAAAGAGGGGAGGAGGAGGAGAGATACAGTGTAACACTTGTGAAAAGAAAAAAATCTGTGCTATTCAGTATAAAATGAGACAGCATTTTCAGAAACTCCTGAAGTAAACAAAAGTCCTTCTTTCTTTAACCTTGGCAAGGCAAAAGTTTTACTTCAGGTTTCAAGAAAAAACAAAACCCTGTTTATCTTAGAGAAAAAGTAGGGGCAAGATTTAAAGCCAACTGGTGCCTAGAGCTAGAATTTCAAGTAGTTCTTTAGGTACCCAGAGAAAGACACTCTTTTGAAAAGCCCTGAGCTCTTGGTACCTCCATCTGACTGGCTGCACGCTGCCCTGGAGCTGGCAGAGGAACGTTTTATGAGAATTGTAACCAGCAGCATCTTATGTCGTAGTGCCCCAATCCTGCACGCCAAAGCTCTGCCCTCACGCAAATCAGTATACGCCTACAGAGAGCTGGCAGCAAGCTCTTGGCTGTCTCTGTGTTGCTTTCCATGTGAAATGTCAGCCATTTCGAAGTCAATCCCCAAATTGCACTAAATATATCAGGTGTATATATATATATAAAAATATGATATTTATATATATATTATATATATATTATATATTTTTATATATGTATAAACTAAAGAGAGATATATATAAAGATATATATAAAGTAAAGATCTCATTCAATACAAGGGAACAGATTTTTCAGCCTGTCTGTAACTTCCTATACACCAAAACAGTTTTCTGTTTCTGCTGCCAAAATCAGCGGGGTGTTTGTTACAGAGACCCAACATACAGGCATTTCTTCTTTAAAAAGATACTTGCCAGTGTGCAAACTCTTCAGACTTTTGGCAGCCTCAAATCGGGTGAATCGACTAAAATCCTGTACCAAAAGAATCATCTTTAAAAATATGCTTCCATAATACCAGGGGGGGAAGTTTCCACAGCACCGTCTACACACAAACTGATGGTGATTCCCAGTTTTAAAAAAGACATCTTGGCTCTTTTCCTGCCACTCACTTACACTGACAGAGCAGCCCGCACTCTCGGTACTGAATAAAAGCAAGGTTTGATTGCTACGCAAGCTTGCCCTACATATTCTCGTACCTGTTACAAACTATTTGCCACCGGGAGAACCTGGAGCTCGGGCTGATCAGCCCTGGGTCATCTGGCCACGATGCTCCGAAGAGCTGGTCCGTGCAGACATCACACTCGTTTCTACCCGTGGCGAAGTTCCAGTAGGGCAGCGCAAAGGAGTCGTTGCCCATCAGTCGCTGCAATGGACAGAAACACGTTAGCAGGGAATCATCTTCAATGGAAAGAGAAAGAAAGGGACTCCAGCAAGTTATTTCACTGGATATTTCACTGGATGTTCTGCTTTTCATTCTGCATTTCACCTACATGCACTTCACAGAGCTGCTCCAACTCCTTTCAAAAGATTGGGGTGTTAATTCAGTCCTAGCAAAGACATTGTCATTAGTTACTCTACTGCCAACCTGCACTTCTTTTGGCCATGTTACACTTTCTATCAACTTAGAGACCGGCCAGGAGAGCAGGAGCAGAATTGAATGGAGCCTTAAGCAACCAAGAGGCTTTCTGAGTGATGTAAGTGGGCAATGGGTAAAATTGTGCATATGGTTTGCTTTTGCTCCAGAAAGGCTAGCCCTGGGGAAGAGTCTGAATTTGTTACTAACAGAGGAATACAGTGCATTTGCTTGTGCTTGCTTGTTAGATACAATTTCACACAAGCAAGATCCTGCAGCTATTTTGGTACCAACCACTTTCATTAGAGATCTGCAAGGCTAAAATAGAGTAACATTGCCAATGTAGAAGTAATGCAAATGGCAATGAGTCAGTGCTTCGACAACTGACTGTCAGGAATGCTAAAGTATGTTTCTTTAAAAGATATATTGCTAAATATATGCATGTATTAAATGTATAGCACGGCACATTTAAAGGGGGTAATACTTAGAGTTGCTTTGATTAGGAGGGTATCTTCAATATCAACAGACAATATCTGTCACCAAGTTTTATGTGTAGGTGTTGCTTTGATTTTATTAATAAATACTGTTAATTCACATCTTCTGTCCTCTGTTGGGGAGATGAAGATAAAAATCTCCGTGATAGCCTTCACATCATTGTTCACAGTGAGAAACTGTTCAGTCCACAGTATCTTGAAAGCACCAATTTCACTTTAAACAAAAAAAAAAGATCAGTGAGCAAATACTCCTGGGAGTTTGGGTAAGAATCTGTCCTAAGAGATAGCTTACCCTTGGCTGGCTCAACAAAGTCACGTAGCAAAAGAGAGAAGCTGCATGAGGAAGGGGAAAGGCTGTTCAGCTAACCTGCAGGTCTCTCTCCAGCAACAGCAAATGGTACCTATGCCAAGTAACAAAGGCAGGTCCTTGATGGGAGAAATCGATACCTGTGAAGGGGCGGCCAGGTCCTACAAAGGGAAGATAAAGTAGGCATTTAGGCACCAAATGAGGCTCGAGAGAAAGACAGCACCTTCTTCTATTGCCTGGAGTGGAGTCAAACAAGAACCTGCAGCTCTGCACCTTTAGAAAGAAAGCACACATCAAAAGCTACAACACTTACATGGGACAAGTATCCTCCGTGGACATTTGCTTCAGTGTTTCTCAAAACCTCACATTCCCCCAAAAGTTGGATACTGTGAATATTTCTTACTCTTTTAGTGGATTTTGGTTTTAAGAAGCAGTCTCGTCTAAAATCTTAGCTCCTTGCTAATGTGTACCATATTATCTCATTCTCTTGCTCAGTGGCAGGACTTACACCATGTATCTATCAAGAGAACCTCAGCATTTTCCACAACCTGCCAACAGTAACTCAACTTGTCCTTTGCTGCTTCTCTTCAAATTGGGCTTGTTGTTTCTGGTATTGTGCTCTTGTTATTACACGTGAGAACTAAGGCACTCAAAAGCTAGGGGCCTCAAACCACATATGGATTTGTTTATCATTGAAGCAAGCTTCAACCCAGATACAAATTTCTTTATCGCTGCAGCAACACTGGAAGTTGCTTCTTTCCCTTTCCACACAGCCGTCCTGTCCCCTGAAAGACCTTTGCTCTTGCTAGGCCAGAGACTGTTTCCTTCAGCCCTGCAAAATGGAACCGTGTCAGAAGGGGAAACTGAAGAAAACCCACTGCAGGGTAGCGGATACCCTCTAACAAGGAGGTAGATATGGGCTGTTCAGCTTGCACATAGGACTGCTGGGCAGAAAAGCTGCCTCCTCCTGCGAGAGCTGGGCTTTGTGAAATGGGGCTGGTATAGGTACTTCTGTCTAGAAGAGCAATGAGGACTAGTGATTTGGGAGAAAGCATGGGGTTAGATACTCAAACCTCTAACCCGATCTGGTTTTAAAATCTGGCTGTGGTTAGACAGGCAAATCCCATCCTTAGTGACTTGCTGAAGGCCACAGAAAGCAGTCTCCAATGTCTCTGCGTGGTCCCTGCCTTCACCACTGCAGAGCCCCTTTCCCACTGCTGCCGTATCTACCTTGTTCTGTGGCCTAGAAACGTCTTTTTGAAGTCAGTCACTGCCTGACCACACCTCAGTTCACCCAATGGTGGAGCCTGTGACCTGCCTTGCTGTCAGAAGGAAGATGCACCAGTGGTATGGCTGGTGTGCTTCAGTTGCCACAGGGTGTTCAGTTATGGGGACCAGACTGCAGCAGGTCTGAAGGTCTGAAGGTCTTTCAACTGCAGGTGGCCACTGGCTTCTCAACACCAGCTGTTTCACTCCGCAGATCTGCTCCTACTGGGACTCACTGCTCACGAAAGTAACACACTTGTGTTAAGCATACTTACCTTTGTTCAGAAATTATACTTTTCACCCTTTCCTTTACCTGCAGAGCCCCTCGGGTAAGAAAAGCACTAACCTAACAGCGTGTCTCTGACTGAGTAGTAATGGAGCCAAACAAAGTAGTTATAAATACTGCAGTTGGCAATTTGCAGTTCCTCTCCAGTGGGACCGAGCAGGCTCATCCAGTGCTGAGTTGCAATTACATAGTCTGGGTGAATGGTTGTCTTCGCACGGTCTAGAGCATCGAAGAACTGTGCTCTCTCCTCTGCCGTCAGGGAGTGGACATCCTTCCTGACAACTGGTGGCTTCCTCACATTGCAGTCAGGGCCCGTCCAGCCAAACTTGCAGTCACCACAGTTATAGCCAGCAAAGTTTCCTGAATCAAGAGGGAAAGAGCAGTCACAACATTATGAATCAGGGAAAACTACCAGTGAAATGCAGAAGAATTAAGAATTAGCACTCTTTTTCCCCAGAGACACCAGTTCCTGGAAGAGACAGCATCTGAGCAGACTGGTAGCTTTGCCAATTGCCTAACCAGAAGGACGGCTCACTTCCCAGAGCCATGGAAGAGCCAAGAATCACACTCAGCCGGCTGGGAAGGTGAAGCGCTGGGTAATGGGCTTGATGTCCCAAGGTGCTCAGAGCTGTGCGAAGCCGGAGGCATGTGAGGAGTCTCACTGAGTAGAGGGCTGAGCACTTCGGGTTAAGCATGTGATGAAGTGGTTTGCTCAACTGGCTTTCAAGTACTCCCAGACTTCCAGGATCAACACGCAAAAAAGGGTCGGCTCACATGGATCCTTAAGCACAGAAAAAAATCCCCAAACAAAACAGTTCTCTTAAGGACAGAGCTCAGGAAAAACTAACGTCTGTTAACAGTATACCTGGGACCCAGTTCAGTCCAGGACAAGAACCAGGGCTGCTGCAGGACACGCTTTAAGCATTATTAAATGGTGCTGAGAAACACTGCAGTACCGTCTTTCCCTGCTGGCATCATTCCAAAGGCAAGTAATCGGGTTTGCTCCAGGCTGTAGGCTCAGACCCTCTCATGCGTTGGAAGAGCCCAGGAAAGCAGAGCTGGCTTTAAGCGTGGCCTCTTGCCCACCATGGCAGACTGCCAGTAGCAGCAGAAAGGTCCTGCTGCAGCACGCTTTGCCTTTGCTAGGGGAGATGGAGAAGGACCATTCCTGCAGCGGACATCTGCCTCCTGCCCGCACACGGGCAGGCTGCTGGCCTAGCAGGGGTGTAGGACAAGCATTGCTGCCAGGAGAAGGAGGGAGCAGAGGGGCAACCAGGGGTCCTCTGGGATCTCCACTCTGTTCTCCAAAATCTGTGCTGAGACTCCTTAACCCCACCCTCCCTCCAACCCCATGTATACACGCACTCCACAACAACCATGCCAGTTGTCTTCCAAAATGCTACAAAATGTCACTGCTCCCCACACATATCGGCACCGCTAGACCCAGGACAGGCTTCGGGCTAACATGGAGATGCAGAAGTGGCTTATGAAGTGTTCCTGGATGGGCAGACGCCCCTAGGCTGTAGGGTTGAGTCTATGAGCAGAACAACAGCTAACACTAAATTAAGATTTCAGATTGTCAGAGGCTACAAGGCTTATTACCAATCTCAAAGACCCCCAAGGTTACAAGGGCTGTTACCAAGAAGGCTATGTAGCTTATGGCTAGCTCTAGGATAAGGGCTGCTGAGCTTTAAAAATTTATGACAGACTCCTATGAGGCCTACCAAGAGGACATGAGGACTTTTAACTGGAGGTTTGGAGAACTTATGGTTGCTTCAGAGGCTCTGAGATCTATAGGTTTACATGCTATTATGAAGCTTAGGACCAGTGCTCAGGCTAGGGACCACAAAGGTGAAGACTTCAACCAAGTTTTGGATCATGCACAGCCCAATGGCATACCATGAGGACAGTTTCCAGGTGTATGGCTTACGTTTCATCCTGATGCAGGTAGGAGCAGCTGGGCTCAGCTGCCGTGTTCCAGCTAGGACTGAAGGCACTCGAAGCCAGGGTTCTGCATTGGTTTAGGGGGATGAAAACATATGCCAGAAAATGCATGTAGTTTATATTTTTATGAAAGAAAGAAGATTGCATGGATATGTTATTATGATGAGGGCAGAGATTAAGATGGGGGGAAGCAACACAGAAAGTTGATTTTATAACAGTATCCTGAGAGTCCCATCAGAAAAGCATGATTGCTGTTGTGAATTTGGTGTACTCCACTATCTGTATGCTTGCTCATTTTTGACCACTCAGCCTCGCTATTAGGGCCCATCACATACTCCAGCCTGTACTGACCAGACGACAAACATCAGGAATATCTTGCAACATTGTCTAATTAGGCCATGTATATTGCACAAGTTTCAGTACATGGACCATGAACTTCTGGAAAACAGCTGTCCTCCTCTCACGCCCAAAGGTACAATTCAATCCATTTTAAGAGACAGGGGGCAAAGCAGGAATTAACCATGAAAAGATCTGTCAACAACCTTCTTTGAGATTGGCGGTCATGCTTCCAGTAATTCAAATGACCCATCTACTCACAGCGTTGGATAAGCATCACATTGAAATATAGCACTAACAGAACCAGAGTCAGTGCAGGACCAGGTTTGTTTGGTTTTTGTTCCAGAACAAGACTTCACCAGTCACTTGCTGAGGCTCTGATGGTGCCTATTTCTCTCTCTGGGAGGGTCCTTTGCCTCTACACAGCTCTTGATGCCCGAGATCATTTTATCGGACAATATCCATATTTTAGGTATACTTTATGCACCTCCTCAGGCTATGAAAAGAAATGTGCAAAAGCCTGAAATGCTGAGTCTTCTTCAGGGGAAAAAAGCTCTTCTCCATCTGTATGGCATCTGAAGTCAGAAGAGCCAGTGACTCCTTACTTGTTTCCCTTGGGAACATGCTAATTATATCCAACTGATGCTCTGCAGGATATTCTTCCTTAATTGCCTAATCTCTGAAGTAATCCAAGGGGTGCATTCTTCCCACCACTTCACCAGGCACTTTTCAATGGGACATGAGCTTTTATTGAGTAAGAAGGAGGACTGCAGCGAAGAAGAGACTGGCAAACAGGAGGAGCTGGTTTCCAGGCAAAGGGGTATTTCACACTGCAATATTACTGCTGATTGTGTTGAACATTTTTGTAACATCCTTGGGCCTATTTGGCAATGTTCTCTTGTCAGAAATGCACACAACAACAATACTTCATGACATCGAAAGTTGCTTTTTGTCATTTTCTTTCAATAGATTCCATGAATCACAGGACTGCCGTTATGCAGCAGGTGAAATGGTGAGAAGCTGATGGGATTTCCCACATTGCAAACAGGAATGACTGCAGTACTCAGACCCAGGTTTTTTATGTCCCACCCAAACCACCTTTTCAGCATTTGCTTCTAGAGCACTTTACCAGGAAATGATTCATTGCTGTTTTCAGAAAGTTAATTTCCACGTGATGGCACTGTGAAATGTATGTCCCAGTCTCTTACAACTGAACTTCAACGTCGGCTGTGCTGGTGGTGGTGGACTTGTATGGTACAGCTCTAGGAAGGCAGGAAATGTAATCTCATATTATCGGGATATAGCACACAGTAGACATTTTCAGTAAGACAGTGAGACCCTTTCAAGATCCTTTTGAACACGGGGACCATAGGAACATGCAAGGATTCATGCCTTAGCATTTTTTTGCCTTCAGTGACTAACATGTAGCAACTCAGTGTACTACCTCTCTGTGGCTATGCCAAGAGCAATGGAGATTATTGTCACCTCTTGTGGTTCCTAGAGAATATAGTATGGAAGGTTGTCCTGGCACACAGAAGGGAGATCATGTCACGGATGGGGTCCAGATGCTCCCTGCTTGTTGCACTGCCTTCAGGAATGACCATTGTACTGCTGCTGGGCAAAAAAAATCATCTGCGGTGTCTTCCTCACTGACTCTTTTGTCTGAAGATGGGATTACATACCTTGGGAGTTGTCTTCTTCCATGCCTAATCTCACCATCATTAATTGTGCTCTTTCCCAGTCAAGTCGGATGAATCTGGCTGTTTCTGTAGGCACTGTGGCTATGCTACTTCTCCCAGTGGGTCAGTCCACGGGCACAACACTGAGAAAAAGACTCTTCTTATGACACGATACTTGGTATGTGTTAATACGCATCACTGGTGTATGCTAACACCAGTTATCACATACCACTGTAGTTGTTTCTCAACCCCAATGATTGCTTGAGCTCAAAGACAGGGATTTTTCTACCTCTAAGCAGCCACAGCGTGTGGTTGGCCTTCAGAGACTGAGCATAACACAAATTAGTAACTCCATCAACACAGTGTCTTTTCTTCAGTAAAAAAGGAACCTATTCAACACTCACTGTCTTCTGCCTTTTTTTATTACAAAATCTGAGCAGCTGCCATGCCTCTTCCTTCCACAGACACCATCTTAATACACAACATTTACTGGATGAGGAGAAAGGACTCCTTTTCAGAGATCTTTAGCTATTGCATTAAAACAGGAGTTACATTAGATTTGAAACACCAACACACTGCAGTACCCCAAGGGTAGAATCAGGATTGCTACTGTGAGAGATAAATGGTTAGCTCTTGTGTCTCTTCTAGCTCTTCATTTGGATGTACTGTTAGGCTGTAGGATGTGGAAGATCTGTACCTAGCACAGGCTTTAACAGGGTCATCAAAGTATGGTTATAATTTAGTATTATCCCACAATCATGTTGCCCTATAATAAGTAAATGAAATGTATTTTATAACTACTTCAAAAGCTCATTTGTACCTAATGGGAGGGCCATCATATCAGCTACATGGCTTAACTGGCAATTTGCTTACAGCTAAACAATACAATTTAAACCTTCCGTCCCCAGCTTGATTAAATATTGCACAGGAATGTTAAAATTTTTACTTTTTTTTCTCAGAAAACTTCTATGGAAAAAAAAATAGAGTAATGTTCAGCACATGTCCACATGTCAACTGTAGAAAGTGGCAGGAAAAGCAGTGAATGACAATTATGTTTAACTCCTCAGTGAACTCCAACTACGTCACTGTTTAATCACTGTCACAATCTGTACTAGCAACCACATGACTGACTGCAGTGGTTTTTTCACAATAATCTTTTGTGCTGAGTTTTTAAAATGCTATACCAGATCTGTATCCCACTAGTACAATTTTATCCTTTAGAACTCAAAATAGCATGTAGATGATGTCTTCTAAAACAGTATTCTTCTAAACTACATTTAACTGTCCCGCTGAAATACTGCTTTGTTGTGTAATTAGCTACAAGTGTCAATTTTCAGGGTTAGACTAGTGCATCCAACATTTTGTCCAATTCAACACACGCACCTTATTGGAAAACAAACTACCATATTCCCCTTCACAAAGCACTGCATGCTGTTAGGGACTGTCATCAGGTCATTTCAGTTTAAGAATTTATGTAAATAGAATTAACACTAGGTGCACCCAAATCAATTGTAGAACACATACAATGGATTCAAAACTGAAATTAGACAGGAACTAAAAACTCTTTGCTACCTCCCAGGTACATTCATGCCATAACCACATCTTTTTTCTAGAGATGACATTTTTGCTGCCACCAAAACATTGAGTGAAACGTGCAGCAAGCAGCATCCTGACAACAGACTTATAATTGTCTTTTTGACCATAGGTCTTTGTACAAAAAGTGGGAAATAAAACTGCATTTTTCTGTGGTACTAATCTTATTCTGTTATATTTGTCCCCAGCTAAAGAAAGACTAATGCATATCATCTGTTAAAGCCTAGAAATGGAAAATATTTTTTTTTATTTTTCTTAGAAAATTTACATAAATTTGAGAAAAAATATAAAAATAATCTGACCCCACAATAACCGTTCATCAATATTTGTTTGTGTTTGGGATTTTCTTCTTCTTCCCCCCCCCCCCCCGAAATATTCAGCACCCAGATCTGGATAGATATGATTTTAAGACATTTTTCCTCAATTAACAGCTACAACAAATGGCCAAATTTTCAGATTTCCTTTTATCCTTAGCTATTAAGTTTTTAGCAGAAAGCTCAAATGGATTAACTTACTGTGAGAACTCCAGAATCCACCCTCTGGAAAATCCTGGCCCCTGTTCCTCACAGCTCCTCTAGGTTTTCTACCGTACAGCCATCAGCTATGTGACATGTTTAAATGGCACTGTCTAACCAAATATAATCAGCTACACGGCAGCTGGAGTTCCCATAGCTTATCATTTACACCATGTCTAAACTATAAATTAAATAGTGCCAAGATGGCACTGGAACACGACCATTTATATTGTTAGAATGCTAGAAAGAGCCTCGGCGTGGGTTGGAGTTTGCACAAGCCAGGAACCATTTCAAATAGGCAATTTGCACATAACGTTCATTTGGAAAATAAGATACCTTAATAGTAGAGATGTGCACTGTTCCATGTCCCTTTGAATGAGCATATTTAATTAATGTTCCCTAACACAGGTATCATAGCCCTAGATACCTAATAAAGACCACACGTCACACCACTTAAAACTCTGGTGTGCAGACAGCCAACCAGTGTATAAAACAGTGAAAAAAAATACAACAAAATACAAAGAGACACAGACACATGATCACCGGCATTGCAAAAGCATCATGTCTAATTCAAATCCCACGCAGCTGTGAACTTCTTAGCGGTCTCCTAGAAATGCTTTTGCATCCAGCATCAAGCAGAGTAGAGCCCAGGAAACCTTTCTCAAAAGCATCCTTACGGATGCCTTCCACCTTAATGTTTTATCCCTGGTATGTTTAGATAATAAAGACTGCAGGGAGAAAGAGGAATACAAGTGAAAGAAAAACGTGGTGAGAGGAACCAGATTTAAAGAGCCAGGGAGAGTAGACAGCTCAGAATTAAGGCTGAATGAAAGGACACTACGTTCTGGTCACATTAACTTGGGACCCAGCCCCACAAATACCAAATATCAGTGCTTACCTCTACTTGGACAAGCAAATTAATGTCTGCCTATGCATACCGTGTCTCTCTACACTGCTCTTCAATTTACTTCCAGCTTTTGATAACCTAATTACTCAGACTGTGTAAATATTGGTGTATGCCCATGTGCTTCAGTGCCCTTCTGACTCAGGGTCTGTGCCTGTATGCGATACCTGACTTTCATTTTGGAGGTACATAAGAACCTTTAAAATGAAAAAAAATCCTACATCATATTTTTTTTGTAAAGTGTCTGGAAAAGTACTTCCACACAAGCATTTCAGATGTACTCAAAGGGAGAGGTAAAAACCAATTTATACTCTAAAGTCTGTTATTATTTTGAGGCGCTTCAGTAAGGCCATATATCCATTTAAGTCATCTGCCACTACTTCTCTGCTTTCGGTTGATAATAGCATTGCAAAACTTAACCTCATGGGCTGAAATTTTCTGCAGTGCTTCTTTCTCAGGGTGATCTTGGCTTTTTTGACAGTGAGAGCCGAGATATATTTTAGACAAAACAGTTCAGCCAGTGCTAAGAATCAGTTTGAAGGAAAGCAGGCTATTCTTCCCACGTTAGAAAATTCAAACAATTTTATGTTTCCAACAAGAAACCCCAGGCTGCGTTTGAAATCTGCGCAGCAGGTGACTTTACTGCTTGAGACGTGCCCTTTGCCTGGTACCATCTCCTGCCAGCCCTGCAATGCAGTCTGGGCTGAGACTGGGGTTCCCGCTCATTTCATCCCTCCTTCAACCAGGGTGGCTGCTGAAAAAGAGTCCCGTCGCCTTATCCTGTCCCGACCTCACCTCCCTGTTCCATCCCTCCTGCCGGTACTCGTGAACTGCTCTTACTAAAACCTGATCCTTTTGGCCAGGTTAGCCTCCCAACACAACAGCTCCCTGACCCATTTCTCCTCCAGCAAGTGAACGTGGAAACACACATAAAGTCATGGGTGGGAAGGAGCAGCTGGAGATGGGGAGGAAAAGGGCAGAATGGCCTCTTTGGTGGTTGTACGGTCTCATTTTGGATCAAAATGAGTTGTAGACTTAGTTAACGACCCTGGGAAAGACCGCAGTCAGACATCTACATGTTTTCAGTGCAGAGGGGATATATCGTGCTGTAAAGTACTACTCCAAGAGGAATAAATCTCTGGTCAATGCACACTGATACAAATTCACTGAGCCATGATTAGCAGTGACAGAGGTTTGAGCGCAGCACCGAAACATCCAAAACCCCGTGGAGAAAGGTGATGGGTGGCTACAGGGACAACTCCAGGGGGAGAGAGGAAAACCCAAAAGTTTGTGTGAAATAAAACACTTATTCAACTCTGTTCCTCTGAAAATGTGCTGATAATATCATGAACATTACAGTATTTTTGGGAAACTGGTAATATTTGAAGCCTTCATGATGCCTTACGCCACTACGAATGTTTCTGGCTTTCAGAGCCAGGTTAGCAGACCCATCCATCCCCATCTCCTCACCCCAGCACCCTTCTCACCTGTGCACCGACAGCTCTGGTTGAAGAACTTGAGGGGCCACCGTTCCCGGTCATCCACATTTCGAAGGGTGTAGGGGCCACTCCAAGGCTGAGTGTCTGCCTGCACCCCCTGACACTGTCCCCTGCCCTGCAGGGACCCGCAGATGTTGCCTGGCTCCATCCCCAAGGCCGGGCAGCAGCGCTTCAAGCGAAGGGCTTCCACCGTCATGCAGGCACGGGGGAACTGTGCCTGCACCCGGGGAGGACCGCAGCAGCTCAGGTAGCCCAACCCCGCCCAGAAGAGCCACCTCAGGGCACCCATTGTGGCCGGGTGCAGGCTCTGCCTCTCCACTGGACCTGAGCGAGCAGAGCAAGGAGATCTCTGTTGTGGGACAACCTGGCCTCGCCGTTGCTCCATGCCCCAGCCGACCGGGATAATCCCTCTCGCTGCTGGGGATGCTGGTGCTGGGTGTTTGTTTAATCCCAGTCTCTAATTGCCTTGAATGCAGTTCAAAAGACGGGTGCTTTGGCTCTGCGATGCCTGCCCGGCAGCCACAGCTCTGAGCAGGGTTTATATAGCGGTTGGGAGAAGCCCTCATTAGAGGGATTAGCATGGCACAAATCCTCGTGTTTTGCACATGACATAAAGAGCAGAAAAGACGCCAGCGTGAGAGCAAGTTCTGCGGGCTCTGGCAGCTTGTCATGAGGGCAAATGCCTCAGATTTATTTCTCCATGTCTTTCGTGAGCTTTGGGAAATTGATGGTCTTGTTTTAGCTGAGGTGGCTGGAGTAACAGGTTTATTCCTTTAATCAGAACCCTGTAAACAGATGATAAATAGAAGAGGAAAACCCTTGTCTTTTCAGTTCAGTCACTGCAAGATAATACTTTCCTCTAAAGCAGCAGCAGAAAATGAACTGGAAGAACAGAGGATAAAGGTGCATCAATAAAGAAAATTAATAAACTTGGCAGTAATAGCCTGGGATGGAGACTCCACCTGCTGACTGCAGAGCTCCAGTGCTTGCACTGTAAGCATCTGAGTGGCAAGTGGAGAAGGGTTCCCTTCTTAACAGCCTTTTTGCATGCAAAATGAATTATTTAATTGTTTTTAAAGGGTCCTTGTTTGCTCTGAGATCCTTTCCCCATCATTACACCAGAAATTATTTTGGGGCCGGTCAGGCTGCTAGACTTTCAGAATGGTCACGGCTGAGCATTTATCACCCACCTGGCAGGAGACAGTCTGCAAGATCAATACACACACCAGACATTCAGACAAGTGGTTTTGTTCAGGACATCAACAAAAATAACTTTAAAGAGCTGCTAGCATGCAGCAGTTCTTGCCCACAATGCAACTTCTATGTGCTAGAGGAATAAAATTAATAAATCAAAATAAAGTAGTGATAAGTCATGAGACGAGTCTGAAGCAATAGCTATTTGTTCGGCTCCACCATACTGAATAAAAAGTGGCAACTCCCTCTGCTTCACTGAAAGCTTTCTCTACCTCCTCCCTCCACACTAAAATTGTTTAGATGTATTTGTAAGTATCTATAATTAGAACAGCTGTGATTGTGTCTGTACTATTCAATATTTCCATGGATGTTCAGCCACAGCATTCTGGCACAAGAAGTCTATTATCTATGCAGCAAACTTACCGCCATCGTGCAGCTAAGGAGTTCATCCACACTGCAGACACTCATCAGCACTTTCAGGTTCTCCAAACTTTATATAAAAAATGTATTACTTGCCAGACAAACTAAAATACGATTCCACTTAATTTTTGGAAGTACAAAGCCAATTAGCCATACCACATAGTCTGAAATGGGTTTCAACTCATCTCCCTTAGGATTCAATTTACCTGGAACTGGCTTTTGCCTGCTGCGCTCAACACAACATGTGAAAAAGACGGAAAGTAAGACTAGTTGCTGGAAAAAAAAGTTGAAAAAGCTGGGGAGTTATAAATGGAGGCACTAACTCAAAAACATTCTGAACAAGGCACCTCTCCATACTACTCAGCACCTGAACACACCTCTCTGGTGTGGGAAAGATCAGTCTTTGAATCTAGGTTAGACAATGTCTTGAACCAAAGTTACCGATATATCATCTGAGAGCAACTAAAGTGAACACACATTTATCGGCATCACCAAAAAAAAAAAATATGGATAGGATTCAGCTAGCTGCTTAAACCCCTGTACTGAAGTGTCTATATATAAAATATGTGTGCAAGCAGCCATTATAATCGAAGCTGGCTCAGTTCAGACACCCACAGGAAGGTGACTACTGACATTTGAGATCCTGTGTGAGGCAGAAAAAGTAAGACAGAGAAAGGCGCGGTACAGAGGCAGCCAAGGCAAGGTAAGGCAAGAAAAAGTGCTTCTAACCTGGTACATGAGGAAGGAGAAATGTGTCATTTTCAGGGAAGTTAGAGTGTGGAGAAAAGGAATAGCAGAGAGATGATAACATGGAGATTACTTAGTGAGCAGACGAAAGAAAACTGTGAGTAGAAGAGTGGCACATACGTAGCTTTTCTTATGGTTACTTCCATCCTTCACAACTACATAATTTTTCAGAACTGGGAGCATGCTACAGCATGCAGTACTAGTATAGATGTAGCGCCACCCTCTGGTCCTCTGTCATTGTCCTGGTTTGAGGTAAAACAGGACCAATTTTGTTCAGTAACTTTGCTTCTTAGCTGGGCCTCTTCTAACTACTGAAATTAACAACATACTGTGCAGACAATGTCCGCTCTCTCTGAGCGATAAGACCTATGTTCATAGTTGATGTCCGGGCACGGTATGCAGAGAGGCTTTTCCTTATACTTATTGCCATGACACCCAAGGCCAACCAACTTTGTTCCTTGCCCCGTTGGAGGGGCGGAAGCGGAAAAGCACAGTGGGGTCCCACCTGCGGGGAGGAGTGGACAGGACAGGTGACCCAAAACTGACCCATCTGCCTCATGATCAGTATAAAAGCTGAGGGATCAAACGGCTCGTTCTCTTCCTTCAATGGCCGACGTCTGAGGAGGACTCTGTCTGTTCTTCTGCCTTTGGTCCCAATCCTGAATCCAGGTCTGGAATCCAGTTCCCATCCGTCACTGAGTCCAGCCTGGGACTCCCCCAGTGCCAGCCAGTGTCGTGATTGTTATCCTGGGAGCTTGATATGGTTTTGTATCTTTTTCATTATTTCCTTTTATTTTTATTATTAATATTTCATTAAAGTAGTTTAGTTCCTTCTAAACTCATAAGACTCCTTTTCCCTCCTCTGCCTCTCTCTTTGAAAAGGGGTAGAGGGGAGCATCTGTCGGTCCCATCTGGGGTCCCCTATGTCCCCAGTGGGCAATTTGGCCTGAACCATGACAGTAATGCACCAACATTTTAGGAGTGCCCTCCCTGGCCAGGAGGGGAGCACATGGCAGGACAGACAGACAGACAGATCCCGCATCATGGCGTCATCATGTCGGTGCCCATTGCAGGCTTGCCAGCATCAGCAGCCGCACGCCACTGCATGACACGCCGTGTAGAAGACACTGAGCAAAATTATAAAAAGACAGTTGTCTTTCAATTAGTCAGTGGGAAAACAGCAGACACTGTCCATTTCTTAGTGCCTCACTGTTAAGAAGTTCCCACAGCTCTTACGCTTAAATAAAGGAGCCGTTGTTAGAGCCACACAATATCAGCACTATACCAGTTTACAAAATAGCGTGCTGAACAACTTTTTATTTACTACAAGGTTTCGCTATCTCTTGAAAAATGGGTAGCACTGTGTGTTAACACTACTGCCCAGAACTGCTTGCCTGCAACTATCAAGACTTTTCAGGAAGAGAATCTGAGCACATGAGCTGTGGCCAAAGCCCCCTTGATCCAAACTGTGACTGCACTGCCTTGACCACGTTTCTGAGCTACAGGGTCAGGCTACCACACCTGAAACTCTGTTAAAATGTATTAGTTAAAGTATTCAGGCTTTACTCTGAAAGTAGAACACAGTATTTCAGCTACCTTGTAGTATGGATTTGTGCCCAGCCTATCATTAAAGGGCAGCAAACAAATATACCCATACGGATGCCAACGCATTTTTGGGATTAATGAGTTCACATGGGTTTTTTGGCAAGAGAGGGAATAAAGAAAAAGAATACTCAAAGGCACAGGCAAATAAATCTCTAAACACAACTCACCCAAGTAATACAGAATTCCTGAGCAGTAAGCAGGCAGTGAGTTTACATTTGTTTTCTCAATGACGGTATTGTTTCTCAGGCTCCTTCTACTGTACTCAAGCACAGATTAGCATCAAGCCAGAAAAGTATTTAGCCTTTGGAATTTTGGAAATAATTTTGGCCAAAATACAACATTCTACATACAAATTTATGTGGGAATCAATATCAATAGGAAGAATAAACCACATGATAATTCATAATGGCAGGTGATAATTCTGGAGATAACAAGAAGAAAGATAATTCTGCAAGGAAAACTGCAGACAAGTAAAAGATCAAGGTCAAAGCGGAAAGAAAAGAGACAGGATGAGCAACACCCAAGCTTCAGCTCCACAAACAAAAGAATTTTGGAATTTAAAACAAAAACAACCCCACCATATCATAAGAAGCAAACCCACCCAGTCAAGTGAATCCATGGTATCTCAAGCTGAGCACCCAAAAGCAATGAGTGCTTCTTGAAATTTTTGCTGTTGTGAATATTTTTCTTTTTTTTTTCTTTGAAGAAAATTTTACACCTCTGATTCCTTGTTCTGCCAAACCACCTTTACATTAGCTTAGGGGTATTTACATTGCCATAAACCTCACCTGAGAAAGAATAGATCTTATATCTGTCGAGTAAAATTTCAAGGCTGGACAAAAAGGACTTAGAAAGAAAGTCAAATGAAAATACCTTAGTACATTTTTCATTGCTCCAAAGATCATGTAACATAACTTTATCTTATGTGTGACATAAGACTGAGCATAATAAGAATGTTTTGAATGGAAATGAACCCATACTAATCTTTCCCTAAAGCTTACATCAAATCCACCTTTTTGTTCCTATGTTAAGTGACAGATAAATATTTTGGTTGCTGATTTTAACTGTTGTGAATTTATGTGCTCCAGATTTCATAGGGTAAGAAGCGTGATCTAAGGCATGTTTTTCCAACACTGCCACCAGGAATGTATTACTTGCATACTCATGAAAGTCTTTCATTGGAAAATGTGTGAAGCAAAGCTATTCATTATAAAAGCTGGAAGTCAATTTAAGACTAAGATACCTCCATTATGCATCTATCGCATGCATCTACCTCGGAGCTATGTATCTTTAAGTTCTCATTATGACAAATAGACATCTTAATCGTTATAGTTGATGGCGTGTAAAGAGTAACTCACCTGAAAGAGAGAGATCTCAAAGACATAAATTTCCTAGGAGATTTGGGAAACCTAGAATAGGCTGATGGCAAGTAGAAGAGAGAGCTGTTAAGTGTCCCAGTAGAAGTAAAGACTTCGGTGTGAGATTATGCATTACTAGACACCAGAGACTATACAAGTAAGCCATCTGGCTCCACAATGAGCCATTTTAAGTGAACTGAAAGTGAAAAGAAAAAGCTTGCACCTGAAAAAAAGCTTCTCCTAAAAACTAAAAAAAGACACCAAACAGAAATCCATGGGAGAAAGGCTTCCCAACATTTGTTGATCTTGTTTTCATTTGACTCTCTGAGTTACCCAAGTGTAACCAGATCTACACAAAATCTTGTAACTCATTAGATCTGGAAAAAAACAACTCAACACTTGCAGAAACAATCTTTGTTCTCTCAGGCTTATGTCTCAAAGCAGTACATCTCAGAAAAAATAGTTTCTCTAATATTTCAAAATTTTCAATAAATTGCAATAAGGGATGACCTAAGAAGAAAAGAGTAGTTGCCACTCTGTTCCCTCATTTGTTCATCTGCTACCCATTTACACCAAGCTGAGTGGTGCAGCTGACATGCCTGAGGGATGGGATGCCATCTAGAAGGACCTGGACAGGCTCAAGAAGTGGGCCCATGTGAACCTCATGAGGTTCAACAAGATCAAGTGCAAGGTCCTGCACCTGGGTCAGAGAACCCCCCCATATCAATACAGGCTGAAGGATGAAGAGATTGAGAGCAGCCCTCCTGAGAAGGACTTGGGGGTACTGGTGGATGAAAAGCTGGACATGAGCTGGCAATTTGCACTCGCAGCCCAGAAGGCCAACCACATCCTGGGCTGCATCAAAAGAAGCGTGGCCAGCAGGTCGAGGGAGGGGATTCTGCTCCTCTACTACACTTTTGTAATATTCCACCTGGGGTACTACATTCGGCCCTGGATCCCTCAACACAGGAAAGACATGGACCTCTTGGATTGGGTCCAGAGGAGGGCCACAAAAATGATCAGAGGGCTGGAAGACCTCTCCTATGAGGACAGGCTGAGAGAGTTGGAGAAGAGAAGGCTCCGGGAAGACCTTATTGCGGCCTTTCAGTACTTGGACGGCACCTACAGGAAAGATGGGGACAAACTTTTTAGCAGGGCCTGTTGTGATACGACAGGGGGTAATGGCTTTAAACTGAAAGAAGGTAGATTTAGACTAGACATATGGAAGAAATTTTTTACAATGAGGGTGGTGAGACATTGGAACAGGTTGCCTAGTGAGGTGGTAGATGCCCCATCCCTGGAAGCATCCAAGGTCAGGTTGGACAGGGCTCTGAGCAACCTGATCTAGTAGAAGATGTCCCTGCTTACTGCAGAAGGATTGGACTAGATGACCTTTAAAGGTCCCTTCCAACCCAAACTGTTCTATGATTCTATGATTCTATACCCGTGTAGGTTTCATTATGCTTGCAAGATTATCTTTCATTTCTAATAAGTGTGATGATACTTCTTCAAACTTTGGCATCCTTTTACTTAGGCCTTGTGATTCCTTTCTCTACGCTGGAATTGTCTTCCTTTTTACTTTGCTATTTACCTGCTCATCTCTGTTCTCTCCCACTCTCCTTAAAAGCAGACACCCTTGAATCTTTTCCCCCTTCTTTCTCCTCCCATTCCATTCTGCTTTTTTCTTCTTACATAGGCTCGTATTCATTCATGTCTTCTCTCTTCCTTTCTCCAATGCAGACCACTGCCTTTTCACCACCTTACCCATTGACTCCCTGTCCTGTAACTTGGAGAATGAGGCCAAAGTTTAGGCATGCAGAGCAGCGCTGGAGATCTCATGATCCTGTCCTTGCACAAAATCCCTCTTCATATGAACAGTCTCATTGGCTCCTGCCTTCTCACATTTATGTTATTTATCCAGTTCCTTTCTAATTTGTGAACTTCTTTTCCTGAAAACCAATTTATGTGCTACGACATACACACTTTGTTTGAACAGAAAAGCAACTCAGAGAAGAGTAATCTGGTCAGGTCTCACAGAAAATACACAAGACTGCAGCCAGGAATTCAGCCTGAGTTAAAGACAGTTTCATGGTCTTAGGCAGGTTGTGTTTCCTCGACAGCCACAAGGCTGCTGTGCTCGTACCCTGTCAATCTGGATGCTGGATTACTCAAGCTTTCCTTGTGTCACCAATTCCTCTCGTTAACCTTTCCGTGGCTTTACCTGCAGGCTTCCTCATGACAGAGGATGAAATTTATCTCATCTGATGTTAGACATCTATTGATTACAGATACCTACACTTAACTGGTCACCCAGGGCTTCCTTTATAGGACACTCTCTTAATGGAGAGAAATAGGTGGTTTTTAGGTTGCAATTCACTTGGCTTGTTTTCTGTACCCAGATTAGGAGAGGATGAATTGCAGTGCACAAAGGCCTAACCTTCTCCATTTATTTATTCTAAGAGGAGCCTAGGGTTCAGTCATATTTAATATGCATGAGAGGTCTACACCTAGACAGATGAACCCCACCTGGGTTCCTCACTGATTCCTCACTGGGCCTTGCGGTCTGGCTGAACTTACCTCCCACAAGTCTGGAGCCGACCACAGTGGGAAATCCCCATTACTTAAAGACATCCACTTCCAAAGCTCCAAGTTTGATGGCACTTTGCTTCTCACCTCTCCAAGGACACGTGTTAGCTTAAGCATGTAACATATACAGATTGTTTAGAAAGGTCCTAAAATCACACACTGCTTTAGTACAGCAGATGTCTGTGTCAGCTCTGCTAGATCTTTCCACAGCCTTAAATAAACATCATTTAAAAACTGCTGACACATTTTTACACTTTTAAGTCAGGTATTGCCTTAGTGTAGTTTCATTCATGTCTGTCAGAGATAATGAATGAGCACTTCCATTTCCTTTGTAAGATCTTTCTTCTGTCCTATTCCCTAATTTAACATGTCTGAGAAACCTCTTCAGAGATCATGAAGCGGTATCATCATTCAGCTAATGAGACTCGGCACCATGTCACTTTGTACCTAAACAAGCATACTTTCTCCAGTGTCCATAATATGTAGGAACACAGATGAAAGCTTAAGCTGGTTAAAGTTAGGTAAATATGATTCTGACTGGCAGATGAAACCAGCCTGAATGAGCACTGAAACAAGCCTGAGTAACACCACTTATCTCAGTATCTTCAGTTGGCAAAAGATGTGTAAATAATGTCAAAGACATCTACCACTTCAGAGCCTCTCTATATCTGTCTCTGTACCACTGCTGTGGTGACCATCTGCCCAAAGGCTGTCCAGAGATAACTTTATCTCCAGAGTTATTTCATCAGCTTCTAGCCCGGGCTAACTATAAAGGCAGTCATAGAATATAAGATACGATACATTTCAGGAATCCAGGCACAGGGAAGGTAAGAGAGATAAATCTGTGACCGTGTGGTTCCCCAAAAGCCTATGAAGGGAAAGAAGCGCCTCTACAGGGCAACTCATCCCATTCTCAGACAGGCATCTTGGTAAGGTCAGAGGACCTGTCTCTGTCCTAATTTCTCTGCCTTGACCTTAAAGGAGGTGAGAGCGACTACTTCAAACTTAGACAGGCAATGAACTTTTAAATGTCTAAAGTAAAGTGAGATGAATCCCACTCCAAATGGCTGTGGTAGGAGAGGACCTGATTGACATAGAGCAGATTCATGCCAGTTAACAAAAAAGGGAAGTGAGATGTAAGCTGGTTTAACATCCCAGTTTTGGCACATGTGGAGCTTTACAGTTATGGTGTGAAACCTGTAAGGAGCCTGCAGCCCAGCTAGCATGCAGACTGCCTTTGTGGCTCATCATTCAGGACGCGGTCAGGAAGGTGTGAGCCAAAGACCTTGTATGCGGCATGGAAGGGGTAGCACAGAGGCTCTTGTCTCAATGGTTTGGCAATGCAACAAGTTGTTCCAGTCACAGGGAAAGAAATATGAATAAGGAAATCCAGACCTGGATCTGTACCACCTCAAAAGAAAAAAAGAATTCTGAAAGACAGTACAAACACTGTATCTGAAATAGTGTCACAAATCTCTGAAGCCTTGACTTTACATTAGTCCTTCAAGAGCCTGTTCCAGAAGAGTTCCTGCACTGCTTTTATCCAAAATACTAAAGCTACCACTTATCCAAACAGAAGATATAAAAGGGAACAAAAGATATTCATCCCTCATGTCATGTGGGCTAAATCCCAAGAACATTGTTGGGCAAAGTAATGAATGCTCCCTTGCTTTAAGCAAGTAGATGCTTGTACATCCCAAAAAAAATATAACGTTTCCCCTGAGGTTCACTGAGGAATAAAGACAGCATTGATAACCATAGCAGGACTAAGGTTCAGATTTCACTTAACTGCTAGAAAACTGTCTTGTTAACTATACCACAAATTTCTACATTACTTCAGAATATGAATTCTATATTTCTACAAAAGCACAAGGCAGGAAATCTAGAATATATTTGCTGTGAAAAAACAAACAAACAAACAAACAAAAACGCCAACAGTCCCAAAGAACCAGATCAGAAAACTCCTTACATGGGGTTCCTGAGCTGAATTCAAATAGGATAAAGCTCTCCTAACTTGCTCACTCACAGGGGAAAAAAAAATAAAAGACTTGAATGTAGAGTGCTAGATTCTAGAAATGCATCATCAGCTGCTTTCTTTTTTCTTTTTAAATGCTTTTCTTTCCCAGAGAGTCAAAAAATGCAATTCTAGTTCTTCTACAGGACCAGAAACCAGATAGACAATAACTACGATTTGTTATTAAAAATATACAAAAATCCTAAAAACTTAAAGTGAGTCCTGACTCATGTTTTCTAAATCCCTTGCATTGATCATACTGCAGAACTAAATGAGATTTACCAGATGTCTGTAAACAGTGCAGGAGACAAAGTCAGAAATCTTTTAGTTAAGAGACAGAAACAAATCTTTTCCATCAAACAAACCTAACTTTCAATCCCCAAAAGAAGGAAATTTTACTATGTGTGAGTAGCATTTATTCCTTGCTGAGGCAGACAAGACAGTAACAAGTATCAGGTGCAGAAATTGCCTGCAGGGACAAGGAGGGGACTTTTTAAATCAGGTAGATGTGCAAGTCTGGGCACATGAAGGAGGTGGAGGAGCATCTCATCCGAGAAACACCTGAACTTGTTAAAACGCGGAGAAAGCCTATGGAAAACACCAGGCACAGCAAGCTAGTCCTGCACTGTCAGAAACACCAAATAGAAGTATTTCAAAGTAAAGCCTTAAGCTGCTTAATTATTTGTCATGTTCTGTGGTTGCAAGTTGTTGCAGCTTGCAGCACAGGTAGGACGTGGGGTACACCTCTTGCTGAGCTGCTCCTTCCACGCCAGTTTTCCTTCACTTAAAAGTGACTCAGTAGCCACAGATGGTCATGAAGAAAGCATGTGAACCAAATCCACCAGATTTTGAATATTTGAGTAAGGCTGAAACACCACTGTAAAATGTGGTTTTCTTCATCTGAATCCCTGCGAGGAATCAACTTCAGTACTTGATGGTCATTTAAAAAAAGCACATGTAACCATATCTGTGATGGCAGAGAAGTTTCCCAGTTGCAGAGAAGGAGCCTTGTGACTAAAACATAAAGGCTTAGTTAGACAGACGTGAAAGTAGCCTGGATCTGCGTCCTAGCAGGGGGTTCATCTTGAGGGAACAAGCTAATAGAAAAATAAATGGAAATGGAGAAGAAAAAACCTGGACAGCAGCAACGTTGACAAAAAGATAGTGTCAAGCAAATAAAGATGAACGAAAAATGCCTGAATATTGTGTGACATAAAAGCAATAAAGCAACAACACTCGGGGTTATTTTCCCAGAACCTGCCAAATCACATTAGAAACCTGCATTATGCCTGCAAAATCAAACAGACAGAAGTTAAAAAAACACCAGAATTAAGGTTATCTCTTAATTTTATCCTCTCGTTCCACATAAGACCCAAGGCCTTATTCAGTTCATGCTACCCAAATCCCATACCGAACAAAAATTAGATTTTCTTCTCAATGTCCCCATGGCTATCACCCTTAGTATTTCAGGTGCTCCACAAAATTTCTGTTTAACGTCACAAAACCTCTGAGAAGGGAATTGCTATTACAGGTAATATCATCCTCCATCTAAAAATAGAAATTTCAGACACTACCACAGCTCGTAATGGTGATACACCTGTGAGCCCGGGCACAATTGAAAACCAGACACTTGGAGAGGGCAAGAGTGACCCACACCCTTCCTGGCCCTTGGGGAACTCAGTGGCAGAGGGGACTCAGCCTCTGGTACAGCACTGATGGGGTATGGCCAGACTGCCACCTAAAAGTAGTCTTAGGACCATGCCCTGGCCCCCTCAGCTGAGTGGCACTGGCTGGCTGGTGTCTGGAACGAGCTGGCTGCCTTGGAAAGAGTTGGCTGTCAGGGCGCTAGTGCACAAGCCAAGCAGCCAGTCGGAGGTTCTGACATCCAAGCTTGCTCCATGACTCTCTTTTATGCAGCAGTATGGAAAAGGCCGAAAAGTAAACAGACATCCTGTCTTTTGCCTCTTTCATTACACATCTGCTGGAAATTAATACCTTCCTAAAGGTATTAATTAATACCTTCCTTGCACAGGACAACCGGATGATCCGGCCCAGTCAACATGGGTTTATGAAAGGCAGGTCCTGCTTGACTAAACTGATCTCCTTCTACAACATGGTCACCCGCTTAGTGGATGAGGGAAAAGCTGTGGATGTTGTCTCTCTGGACTTTAGTAAAGCCTTTGACACCGTTTCCCACAGCATTCTCCTGGAAAGACTGACTGCTCATGGCTTGGATGGGCATACACTTTGCT
This sequence comes from Pluvialis apricaria, assembly GCA_017639485.1. Lineage (NCBI taxonomy): Eukaryota > Metazoa > Chordata > Aves > Charadriiformes > Charadriidae > Pluvialis > Pluvialis apricaria. The sequence continues at coordinate 58,513,175 of CM030007.1, forward strand.
GGGTAAAAAACTGGCTGGAAGGCCAGGCCCAGAGAGCGGTGGTGAATGGAGTTAATTCCAGTTGGTGGCCGGTCACGAGTGGTGTCCCCCAGGACTCAGTACTGGGGCCAGTCCTGTTTAATATCTTTATCAATGATCTGGATGAGGGGATCGAGTGCACCCTCAGTAAGTTTGCAGATGACACCAAGCTGGGTGGAAGCGTTGATCTGCCTGAGGATAGGGAGGCTCTCCAGAGGGATTTAGACAGACTGGATCGATGGGCCAAGGCAAACTGGATGAGTTTCAGTAAGGCCAAATGCCGGGTCTTACACTCTGGCCACAACAACCCCCACCAACGCTACAGGCTTGGGGAGGAGTGGCTGGAAAGCTGCTCAGCAGAGAGGGACCTGGGGGCGTTGATTGACAACCTGCTGAACGTGAGCCAGCAGTGTGCCCAGGTGGCCAAGAAGGCCAACAGCATCCTGGCCTGTATCAGGAATAGTGTAGCCAGTAGGACCAGGGAGGTGATTTTTCCTCTGTACTCAGCACTGGTGAGGTCACATCTTGAGTGCCATGTTCAGTTTTGGGCCCCTCACCACAAGAAGGGCATTGAGGCGCTGGAGCGAGTGCAAAGAAGGGCAATGCAACTGGTGAGGGGTCAGGAGCACATGTCTTATGAGGAGCAGCTGAGGGAACTGGGGTTCTTTAGCCTGGAGAAAAGGAGGCTGAGGGGAGACCTTATCGCTATCTACAACTACCTGAAAGGAGGTTGCAGAGAGGTGGGAGTTGACCTGTTCTGTTGAGTAACAGGTGATAGAACAAGAGGAAATGGCTTCAAGTCGTGCCAAGGGAAGTTTAGATTGGATATTAGGAAGAATTTCTTTACTGAAAGGGTCATCAGGCATTGGAACGCGTTACCCAGGGCAGTGGTGGAGTCCCCATCCTTGGAGGTATTTAAGGGTCGTGTAGATATAGTGCTTAGGGACATGGTTTAGTGGTGGGCTTGTCAGTGTTAGGTTAATGATTGGACTAGATGATCTTACAGGTCTTTTCCAATCTAGGAGATTCTGTGATTCTGTAAATCATTCCCAAAGCACCATTAAAGTCTTTGATGAATAATTAAAAGGTTTTTGCAAAAAAAAAATTATTTATTTCTGATATCACATGCACAAAAGTACAGATGAGAAGTCACAAGTAATCTTCATTTTAGTTTTTCCTTCTATCCCTGAGTACTCAAGTGTGCAGTCTTAATATTCTTTTGAGAGCTTAAAAAAATCTTTAGGAAAAATATAAGGAGTTATACTGTCCCTCATCTGTCTTAGTAGGGGGTCGAAGTCACACTTCTCCTGTTTGTACTAATAGGATATTAATCAGCAGTGAGTCCTCCTTGTGCCAGACCAGCAATTCAACAGCAATGCTTGATGTGATGCTGTGATTATGAAAGGACCAGTGATACCTTTAAATGAATAGATGAAAGATGCCGAATAGAGGCAAGGAGCTGATTTATTGCTGTGTTTTGCAGTGGTGACACCAATACTGAAAGACCTTTTTCTGTGCCTTGTTCTGGTGTCAGTATATTTAAAAGGTTACAAAAAATTACCTGAAAGCAGGAGAAAGTATCTTAAAATGAGAGACTCAAAGAGTTTGATTTCTTTGGTTTATCAAAACAAAGCTGGGTGTTGACTTGACTGCTTCATGATGACCAAATGCCAGGTACTGAGATGATCTTTGATCTAACAGAGAAAAGCTTTAACAGAAATAATAGCTAGAATTTAACAGAGTTTGGAAGAGTTGCAACAAATTACCAGGAGAACTAATACATTTTCTGCCTCTTCATGTCTTCAAACCAAAACCAGATGCCTTCCTAAAAATACATTTCAGAAAAATCCAAGTGATTTTTCCCAACTTAAAAGTAAAGAAAGGATCAGGGGGAAATGCACAAACAGTAAAGGCTAGATGACATTAATTACCAGAATTTCTGGCCTTGAAGCTATTCCTTAGCCTTTCTGTGAACCAGAAGCAGTTTCAGCTACCTGTTGACAGCAGAGGAATAGTGAGGTCCAGGAATTTTGACCTCCCCTCCAGATTTTGGTGAGAAGCAATCTCTAATCCTTCTGCCTCTGTCCCTGTCCTCCCAAGAGCCTCTATTCCTCCCTGCCCCTACCCTCCCTTGCCATCCCACTCCTCTCCGCCCAGGCTTGCTTTCTCTTCTAGTGCCCATCCCTTCGTCTATAGCAGAAGGTGCTGGAAGGCAGAGAAGGGACCGGGAATTAAGCTTTTTGCTTTCCATCCTAAATGAAAAGTTTCAACTTAGAAAAGCTAAAAAGGGAAACAAGGAAAACGGGAAAAAAGGAAAAGGCTGGAGCGCCTCTCCAATGAGGGCAGGCTGAGAGAATTGGCATTGTTTAGCCTGGAGAAGAGAAGAGAAGGCTCTGGGGAGACCTTATAGGAGCCTTCCAGTACCTAAAGGGGGCCTACAGAAAGGGTGGGGAGGGACTCTTTATCAGGGAGCATAGCGATAGGACAAGGGGTAACGGTTTTAAACTGAAAGAAGGTGGAGTTAGATTAGATATTAGGAAGAAATTATTTCCTGTGAGGGTGGTGAGGCACTGGAACAGGTTGCCCAGAGAAGTTGTTGAGGCCCCATCCCTGGAGGTGTTTAAGGCCAGGTTGGATGGGGCTTTGAGCAACCTGGTCTAGTGGAAGGTGTCTCTGCCCACGGCGGGGGTGGTAGAACTAGATGATCTTCAAGGTCCCTTCCAACTCTAATCTTTCTATGATTCTATGAAACTGGAAGGCAAACACTCCTAGACACTGCATTTCCAGTTGCCATGGAGGATGCAGGCACGTGCAGTGTTGGGTAGACATGAGCTGCATGGCATTTCTGTGATTTCATGGCTTGCTCTGCAGTGTGTCCTCCCCTCTTCCTCCGCATGAAGCACTGGAAGAGAGGACGGTGAGGCCTGACGGCTCATTCCTCCCCGCCTCCTTTGCAAACCCCGTCTGCATGGGTTTTTTATGCACACGCCACATGTACAAAATGTGGGCACGCCAAAGATTGACGCTTTGCCGGGCTACTATAGATGGTACAGGAGGTTCTGCAGAGTGGTACCTGCACATCCGTGCCATTGCCTGGCAAGCGTCAACGCACACACTTTTAACAGAGGTAAAATGGCATCAGAATCACAGACTCACAGGATAGTAGGGGTTGGAAGAGACCTTTGGAGATGATCTAGACCAACCCCCCTGCCAAAGCAGGTTCACCTACAGCAGGTTGCACAGGAACGCATCCAGTCGGGTTTTGAATATCTCCAGAGAAGGAGACTCCACCACCTCTCTGGGCCGCCTATGCCAGTGCTCTGCCACCCTCAAAGTAAAGAAGTTTTTCCTTACGTTCAGGTGGAACTACCTGTGTTCCGGTTTGTGCCCGTTGCCCCTTGTCCTGTCTCTGAGTGCCACTGAGAAGAGTCTGGCCCCATCCTTGGGCAACCTGGTCTAGTGAGAGGTGTCCCTGCCCATGGCAGGGGGGTTGGAACTCGATGATCTTCAAGGTCCCTTCCAACCTAAACCATTCTATGACTTGATGATCCTCTTGACACCCGCCCTTTAGATATTTATAAGCGTTGATGAGAGCCCCTCTCAGCCTTCCCTTCTCCGGGCTGAACAGCCCCAGCTCCCTCAGCCTCTCCTCATTTCCCTTTGTCATCTTCGTAGCCCTCCGCTGGACTCTCTCCAGCAGCATCGTTTCATTGACTCTCACCATCGAAAACACCGTTTTTTTAAAAAACAAACAAACAAACAAACAAACAAAAACCCGCAAGAAAAAAAAAAAAAAAAAAAAACCACACAAACAAAAAAAAAGCAACAAATAAGCCAAGCGATGAAGGCACCGGGGCATTTCAGGCGCAGCAGCCGAAAGCCCCGGCAGAGCGATCCCAGCGCGGCACTCCACAGAGGGCGCTGCCACCAGCACGGCTGACGTGTGCGACGTGACGTAGACCGGCGACAAACGCTGCGTCAGGAGCGATACTATCGCCACCAGCGCGACAGAGCGGCTCCCCCGCCGGCAGCCGCGGGCCCCGCCGGAACAGTCAGCTCCGTTCGCGGCGGTGCGGGGTCTGAACGGCCCCGGAGCCCGCGGGGCGGCCGCAGGAACCGCCCGCCACCTCCCGAAAAGAAAAAAAGGTGGGAGGGGAAAAAAGAAGGCACCTGCCGAAACCCGGGATCGAACCAGGGACCTTTAGATCTTCAGTCTAACGCTCTCCCAACTGAGCTATTTCGGCTGCTGTGCTGCGGTTGCTCCAGCGGTGGGAGTAACGGGTGCTTCTCTGCCCCTCACCCGGCCAGCGTTCCTGCGCCAAGGTTCAAATAAAGCAGCTGGTGTTGCTCGCCCTACAGTGCCGCCTACCAGGAATACCACCAAGGAATGGGTGAGGGGTCTGTGCAAATAAAATTATGCCTCAAGGCAAGGACAAATGCAGCAATAGCACAAAACTGTATGTATACGTCTACGCACAACACATGACCGACATGCATTTAGTATCAGGATAAAGGTATTTCGGCTGTGGCTCCCTGGATTATTTGGACGGGGGGGTGTAACAGGAACTAGAAGATCCTGTGGGATTCAAGAACGTTAAATTGGCAGTATTTTTGCTTCAGTTTTCAGGGCCTTTATTTTGAAGTCTGACGAATTCCGTGCAGAGCTGACGTACCATGAGTAAACACGAATAGAAAGGGCACCTCCATCCTCATCCTCCATCCCCGTTCCACAGGGGAACGTTATGTCTCTGCCTAAATCACAAAGCCTCACGAAGCACAGTTATAAGAAAAAAAACAGTTTATCCTCACGATGTGGGTTGGGCATCTATTGCAACAGGCGATTTATCACACGCCTGTGGCTACAGATGGAAGGTAAAGGATGCACCTGAGTGCACATACCAGGACACGTGGCGTCGCTGCTGGACGCTCACGTCACCGGTTTGTGTTTATTTGCACATCCCACAGCTCTAGAAATAGCCCACCTGTGAGAGCAGCCCCTGTTCACACACCCCACACGCTGTGCGGGGAGAAATGGTGCTTTGCAAGATTGTCCACTGCTGCTCCCTCCTCTTGGTCAAGAAAAGCCAAACCAACCTCCCCCTCTTTCACAGTAATAGAGGAGTTAAAGAACTCCCTTCTGTTTCAAGGGTGGAAGCAGCAGCCTTTTCCCAAACTCGCCCGATGGAGTATTTGGCAACACACATACGCTACTTCCTTTTACTTTCAAACAGAGTATATTTTTCCTCAAGTTGTCCCACTTCTGTAAGTCTTTTGTGAGCAACCGCCCACCCTTCTTCAGGAGCTGCAAACTGCAGACCAGGCACATGATGTATTTTCAGAAGCTGAAATGCTGAGGACCACGCCAGCAGTTACTTAGTGACTGAAAACCAAAACTCTTTAACACAAAAAAAAAAAAAAAAGAAAGTAATTAGCTAGGGAGAGGTTAAAAAAAAAAAAAACAAAACATACTATTGTACGAGAGGTGTGCTAACAACATACTGATACAAAATCTCATATACTCATGATTTTCCATTGCCACTGGCAATGATTGTTTTGCCGATAAATGTAATCGCTTAATGAGTGTGTCTCCTACCAATGCAGCTAACATAATCCTGTGATCTTTGGTGCAGATAAACTCCAAATGTGTGATGACATGCACAGAAGTCAAAACACTATTGACTTTAGAGTTTTCATACATTACCGCAAAAATCAGAGCTCCTATGGACCAACAGGTTGTTCTAATTCTTATTATTTTTAGAAACCTTTGTTTTGCCAGCTGAAATGGAAATAAAAACTAAAGTTAATGCAAAACGAAACCAAAAGAAGAGGACGATTCAGTCTTAGAGATAGTCTATTTAATAAGACAGCCACTTTTTCCCCCAACAAAATTCAGGGTTTTGTATTAAAGTTCCTCTTACAGAAAAGTAGAACCATATTAGCATTTCATGGCTACATAAAGAGCATAAGAACAGAGTTTTAGCAGAATGGAGCACTCTTGAGTCCAGCCAAAGCTATTCACAACTTTATCCTAATGGGAAACCAGGTTTGTGCTATTTCGTACCCCTCCACCATAGTGATTGGTGAAATAAAACCAAACCAAACAAACATTTTTTTTTTCCCCTCCCATAATCTCCTCCTATATCTAGTAAAGGACAGGGTGGACAGAGAAAAGCTCTTTTCCAGTCCATCATATTATGATAACATAAACCAGCCTCAAGCACAGCCGGCACCCCTTAATGCCAAGCAGCACACCAATGTTGGCGGGCAGGCGCCAAGGTCAAACCAGAGGAAGCCTTGGAGAACGCAAGAATTCTCTCCGCCACACAAACGAAGACCAATACACACACAAAGGCCCCACCGGCCACGACTCGCAGGGCAGGGGGACTGCAGCCCACCCTGCCTCAGCTGCCCACTTCACCATCTTCCAAACCCTTTCACTTGATGCTTGCAAGGGATATGCTGAATGGCAGGCGCGGGACACCAAGGTAACGGGGCGGCAATGTTGGTTTTCCCCAACGCACAAAGGATTTCAGGAGCTGCGTCCTAAAGATGTGATCCAACCAACAGTAACCCCCAAAAGAGACACAGACCTGACAGCTCTCCCCAAACAATATCCCAAGTGTGAGCTTCTCATCCATGCCGGAAGCCGGATAGAAACCCTGCGCCAAAGGCCAGCTCTTCTCCTTTTGAAAGCTTTAACAATTTAAGTGACATACATGTTTACTCCATTTATTTTGTTACTGGTGTAACCTCAATTTGTTCTGTGACACAAACCTCGAGAAAAGTGGACTGAAATATTGCAGCATTCACAGTATTTCATATCGCTGCCTTTGCCTTCTGCAGAAATGCTTCTTCACATCTTCCAGGTAAAAACAGTGAGAAATAAAAACTAAAAGCATCACACGTCTCCACATTAACAGTTCACTAACTGATCCTCTGTCCTTTTCTTCCTATAGAAGCCAGAAGGTTAATGGCAAAATAAGATGCTTTCTTTAACAGAAAAAAGACTTTTGCCTGCGAAAGAAATACTCCTACCAGAGCACTCACCTGCTACAGCAACCTGAGCTACAGCAAAGTAGCTCAAAGCAAAAGCCTCCTAGATTAATTTTTTACAAATATTTCTTATTTTTAAAACGTGCATCTAGGTATTTTTATTTACATATTATATATATAAAAAAAGAAAAGTAGGAACACCAAGCCAAAAGTCTCAAACACTTGGAAGGATTAAATCTTAAAAAAATATTTAAATAAACTAGAACAGCTTCTACTAAAAAGGAACAGATCCTTTTGAAAAATCCACTCCAAATATCCCTTGTTTGCATAGTTACATAAACGTCAAAGCTTGCATCTTCAGCATCTAAACATTCAAAACAACTTTCCAAAGATCTATTCAATAATCCACTCGCACACTACTGCTTTCTCCTGCATATTTCTGATAACACTATCACAAGTTAATTGATTTTTAATGTTCCAGAGATGCTGTACCTATTTGTAAGGTTTAAAATAATAATTTAACAATCTATACTCTCTGCTCCTAAAGACACATCGCATAACCAGTATTCCAGCATAAGCAAATGTGAAAGATGCATGCTTTCATGCAGCTCACAGTAAGCATGAGTACAGCTAAAAGACATCTTTGCAGTACTTCAGCCATTTGTGGTATCGACTTTTGTAACATACAAACCAGTAAGATGGGTAAGTAACTCTCTGCATATTGTCAGGAAGCTGTATCTCAAGAAAATATAGAAATTAAGAAAATATTTGAATGTTACCAGCAATGTGTGTTTGACAATGAAATTTAAGTGATTGATTGGTAGCAGCTTAACCTTAGGTATCTGGTAAGCCAAGTATTCTAATAGACTAGTACACATTAAGTTCTGTAACTTCTGTCTTTCCCAAATGCAGATTTTGGCTACCAAACCAAGTATCAGAAACCCAAAAAATACAAGTGCAACACAATTCTAGTGTAGTATTATTACCCCACTTAGTCACAGAAAACTCACCTTCAACACATTCCTCGACTTCAGAACATGTACTTGGTGCTAAGGTAAGCCGAGACACTTGATGTTTACCCTTCTTTTAAGATGACTCTTACCAACCAAGAGTGGCGTTTTATCAACAGCACCATGCAACGCACATGAGGTGTGATGAAGTTGGGAGCACTCTGGGTCCAAAGGCAGCACTACCTCTAGGCTATCTGGGTCAGTACTATTAAGTTTTGTGTTCAGTTACTACCAAACTCTATCTAGCAGGGGCAAAACTAAGGCAAATGCCCCAAGCTCACAATATCACAGTATCACAGTATTGTCAGGGTTGGAAGGGACCTCTGGAGATCATCTAAGTCCAACCCCCCTGCCACAGCAGGGACAACTACAGCACATTGCACAGGACGGCATCCAGGTGGGTTTGGAATGTCTTCAGTGTGGGAGACTGCACCACCTCTCTGGGCAGCCTGTGCCAGTGCTCTGCCACCCTCAGAATAAAGAAGTTCCTCCTCATGTTAAGATGGAACTTCCTATGCTCCAGTTTGTGCCCATTACCTCTAGTCCTATCACTGGGCACAACTGGAAAAAGGCTATTCTCGTCTACGTGGCACCCTCCCCTTAAATATTTATAAGTATTGATAAGATCCCCCCTCAGTCTTCTTTTTTCTAGACTAAAAAGCCCCAAGTCCCTCAGCCTTTCCTCATAAGAAAGATGCTCCAGTCCCCTAATCATCTTTGTAGCTTTTTGCTGGACCCTCTCCAGCAGTTCCCTGTTCTTCTTGAACTGGGGAGCCCAGAACTGGACACAGTACTCCAGATGCAGCCTCACCAGGGCAGAGTAGAGGGGGAGGATGGCCTCCCTCGACCTGCTGGCCACGCTCTGCTTGATACACCCCAGGATGCCATTGGCCTTCTTGGCCACCAGGGCACATTGCTGCCTCATGGTCATCCTGTTGTCCACCAGGACTCCCAGGTCCCTTTCCACAGAGCTGCTCTCCAGGAGGTCAGCCCCCAACCTGTACTGATGCATGGGGTTATTCCTCCCCAGATGCAGTACCCTACACTTGCCTTTATTGAACCTCATCAGGTTTTTCTCTGCCCAACTCTCCAGCCTGTCCAGGTCACGCTGTATGGCGGCACAGCCTTCCAGCGTGTCAGCCACCCCTCTCAGTTTTGTGTCATCAGCAAACTTGCTGATGGTACACTCTATCCCTTCATCCAGGTCATTGATGAGTATATTGAACAAGACTGGACCCAGTACTGACCCCTGAGGGACACCACTTGTTACTGACCTCCAACTGGACTCTGCACCACTAACCACAACCCTCTGAGCTCTATCTGTCAGCCACTGTTCAATCCACCCCACTGTCCATCCATCTAACCCATACTTCCTAAGCTTGCCTGTGAGGATGATGTGGGAGACAGTGTTGAAAGCCTTGCTGAAGTCAAGGTAGACAACATCCACTGCCCTCCCCTCATCCACCCATCCCCTCACACCATCATAGAAGGCTATCAGATTAGTCAGACATGACTTTCCCTTGGTGAATCGATGCTGACTACTTCCAATAACCTTCTTTTCCTCCAGATGCTTGGAGATGACACCCAGAACGAGCTGTTCCATCATCTTTCCGGGGATGGAGGTGAGGCTGACTGCACTCAGGGTGATGAGGAAAGGACTTCTGCACATACTTGTGTTTTGAAAGTTAACTCCCAATTTCCAAGCACACCATCACATCCTAGTCCTATGCTTCTGCAGCTCTACCCAGGGGCAACAGAGGGATCTAGGACTGTGCCATGTACCGAAGCTAGAGTGATAAAACCAAGAAGAGTTTTCCCTTCTATATCTGCCACCTCAAAGACAAAAAAAGTGAAGATATTTTTTGGGGGGGATACAGGAAGAACTAAGAAATATAAAAAAAAGAAAAACAAAAAACACCACCATCTACTTTTTCTACTTAATTAAGAGAAACCAGTTACACAATAACTTTTATTACTAAATAAACTTTGAAAAAGATTCATTAACATATTTCTAGAATTGAAGTTTCCTCCCAAACTTTACATTAACTCATATGTTGTTTCATATTTAAAATGTTTGTCAACAACAAAAAAAAAAATAATTGTGAAACACTGCATTGAATAAGGTCTGCCAAACCACAATTCACAGGAAAAGAAGTATTTAAAATTTTTCTCCATAAATAGGCTTCATATCACAAGAAATAACATCACTGGAATGTTAACTGTGTTACAGTATCTCAAGTTTGTTAAAACTACAGTTAAGAAAAGGAAATGAACATGTAAAAAGACAGTAATACAGTAAAAAGATGACATCTAAACCAGAGCAAAGTTTAAGAAAACGCTTCCAGAAATCTCAGCGAGAACTCCTGCTACTTCTTGACACCTTCCTCCCCCCTTAAAAAAGGGCATTTAAAGTTATAGAGTAGGTAACAGTTTAATCAATCATCTACAGAAGGCAATACTGCACCAACAGAGAAAAGGACTGAATCAGATGGGTGCCGTATCCAGCTTTTATCAACTGATTTACACTCTCCAGAAAATACAGCATTTTTCCGCTTGATTAAAAATAAACCACAACTCTTTAAAGTGACAAAAATAACATATTACACTGTAAAAACAAAGTAATACAGATGAACTACTCCAGAACTAATTGCAATTATTATTAATTAATAAGGCAGATTTGACTTCAGTTACACTAATATATAGCATTATAAATATTCTTCACCCTGTGCAGTTCTTTAAAAATCAACACCTAGTAAGGATATCGTATTGCACCAAAAGCCGAAATTAACAGGTTCAACCTATAAAGTGCTGAAACCCTTCCAAAGTTGTGCCGCACTGTAGTTCTGTATTCATCGTGGTCCGTGTATCCTGAATACATTAAGAGTTCAGTGTGGCCACTTGATTGCAGGCTTTGAAGAGAAGACTGTATGAGGTAGAATAAATTCCTTCAGGTTCTCTGCCACCCTATGGACCACTGAGCTGTGCAAATGGCTCTGTCACAGGAAAGGGCTCCAAAGCTTTCTCTGAGTTTTTCCAGTTGTGGAAGTTTTCTTTGTACCATTCAACTAGGATGAAGAGAATGTTGATGAGTCAAGTTGACTAGAAATAACAGGGAAATGCAAATATGCTACAGGTATCATAAGACTAACAACATGCTAATAGTTTATTATGCAAAATTTTAACCTATAATATTAAAAAAATCTAGTTTACATTTTAAAATTCTTTATGCACAACTTATTCCAGCATTAAAAAGTAATTAGTTCTAGTACTTGATGCTGCTTTATTGTGATTAAACTTTTTTTTTTATCAGGTAAATTCAGTACTTAAAAAGCAGCCAACTTTATGTAAAATTAAAGTGTTAAATTCCTTCTCTTTAGCCTCTCATTAACTAACCTATATACCCACATTCCCCTCTTTCCCTGCCATCATGTCTAAATCAATTAGTGTAAAAGCTATCAGTCCTACTTGTTTTCTTTATTCCTTCTTTCCAAGGCACTTTAGGTCTCCATCCCAACTTGTGCATTTTTTCTGAATTCATTGGGTATCTCAGGTCATTAGTAGGTCTGATGAAGTATAAAATGCACATGGAAAACAATTTGATTAGACTTTTTCATTAACTCATTAATTAAACCAACATTAAGCATGCTTTTAGAAAATTCCCATCAACATGAACAGATTATATTGCTTTCAAAAAGATACATGGCAGTTGAACGCAGCTACAACAATACAATTCAGTTTGTCCAGTCAACTACTTGGAATTGACTAGAACAAATATGAATTAATATCTTATTGGCACAAAAACAAATGCAAAGCTCAAATCACTGCCAATGCAATTGTGCAAATCAGCGCACTTGCAACTCTTTAGACAATCAGTACACAAACTAGTGTTTTCTAATATCAGCATTCACATTTTTCATCCTGAAAGCCCACAAATTTTCACATATTTCAGATTTGAACTACACAGACTTCCAAAGCACTGTCACTGCAGTGCCTCATTAGCTACACAAACTCAGTAATACTGAATATGTAGAATCCCAGGCTGCAAGACTCAACACAGAAAGAGATTCCCTACATTTAAGCACGGCACAAATTTTCAGTTCCACAATCTGGCAGTTAGGTAGTCTAGTCTAGCCTTCCTACGTTACTGAATACTGCATACTGAATAGTTAAGCTACATGTGCAGACAGAAACCAGCTACTTATCACCATTACTAAAACACGCTAATCTCAAGCAGAAGCCAAACTAATTTTTCCATGGCAAGTAACCGTCATGACCTTTAAGTCACTCATTATAGAATTAAATAATCATTAGTTACATAACTTAAGAATCTTTTATAAGGCTTCAACATTCTTTGAGAAGTGTATTCCTATGTGGTTAGTTTTCCCAAGCCCATTTATGTTTAAACATTAGTGGACAGGGCCCAACACACATGAAGAAACACCTCAATCTGAATTACACTGAGACCTAGTGAACAGTCACATCACGTGAGCCAAAGGCAATTTGTTCAAAGTCCTGCGATACACTCAGATAGGATTCTGAAGAACATTTCCTTTTAAAAACAAGAATTAGTACATTTAAAGACAATTCAGTTGCCACGATAACAATCCAAATGTGAACAGAAAGTGAGAATTCTAAAGGCCATAGTAATACTTAACTGCTATCAGCAGATACGTCATTTCTAATCACTCTGGAGCAAGAGAGTGATATCTAAAGTAAGCAGAGACTCATTGTTGCTGCAGAAAAGAAATGAAGATAAAAGAACAGAGCCAAACCAAGCCTGAAATTAACGATGGAAACACACAGCAAAAGCATATTTATAAAAGGTATCCATTTTTGCCACTGCCCTAACCTTGGTGCCTCAGAGTTCTACATCTACTTTTGAGACAGCAATTTCAACTTAAGATAGGAATTAAAGTTAACTACACTCTGTAGGTGCGTATTTCTGCCTGTGAAGAGTGCATCTTCCCTATAAAGCACATCTAAGTCTGAACTAGTCACATTAACATCAAAATACTAAAGCTAAATGAGAGACCACGGGATTCATGTCACTCAAGTGATGTTGAATACAAAGTACTGAATAAACTATCTAAACTACCCTTAAGAAATTATTTAGCTACTGTGTAAAGCCTGTCATTCTCCTAGAGCAGACTTCAGTCGTGAGAAGTCTGAAGAAAGTTTGAAGACAGACAGATTAGCATTACACGTTCCCCTTCAAGACATAAGTGGAAATCCTGTTTTTCTATAGTGTTGTGTACAGATCATATATGCCAAATCCACTAGCAAAAAAAAAAAAAATTAAGAAAGCAAAACAGCTCTTACTCCCTCAAAAGTTTTCACTCCTGCAGAGCAGAAACACTTTCACAAAAAACTATTTGGCAAGAGTCCCAGAAACCTTCAGGATAAAGCTTCCCTGCACGTGCTTCGCTATTCCCTTACCTGTCCTTGACATAATCCATCCAGTGCTCCATTTCAGATTCCGAACTGGTCTTCTTTATCTGTCAAGAGAGAAACAAAAATACCCCCACACATCTTGCACTGTCTTAACATACATTTCAAAATTGGGTTTTTTTAACAAAATTTTAAGTCTGTTAAAAAAAAAAATAGAAATGGTCTTTTGTCTGAGTTTTCAAACTACTGAAATTATCAAAACTACCTAGAGCAATTCCAATACTTGTCCTTCATCCAAGCACTGCCTAACCATTCACAATCAAATTGTTAGATTTGTGCCGCTCTCTCAGACTAAAACTGAAGCAGCCAGCATGAAAAAACCCTACCAAATGGTATTTAATCATTACGCCAGTTATGTCCCAGTCAGGATAACTGATGCAGCAGTGCAACACACAATAGCCTGTACTGCAAACTGACACAGTACAGCTGCTGCACGTTGTTCTGCTACAATTAACTTCCAAGACCTACCACAAGTCTAAGCTCTCTCAGAGCTAGAAAAGGTTTATAGTAGAATTGTTCATATGTGCAATGACCAGTAAAGAAAAGCATCATAACTGTTTACTTACTAAATGGATTAACTCCTTAGCAAGTTGGGCAATGGACATCTCAAAGTTAGTTCCAATGTTATAAATTTCACCCGGCTTCCCCTCCTTCAGTACAGTAAGGAATGCTTCTACCACATCAGTTGCATAAAGGAAATTCCTTCTTTGAAGTCCAGAACCATGAATACAGCTTAAAAATCAGGAAAAGGCAAGAAATTTTTGTTAATCCTTAAATAGAAGCATTCAATTTCTTAGACTGCGTTTTATGTAGTTTTGCTGTTAGCCAGTACCTGAAGGTACCTTAAGCAGCTGACATGCAAACAATCCTTTAGTTTAAGGAAATCCTATTATTAAAATAAGAAGTTCATAACTTAGTTATGAAATTATCATTTGACAAACTATACCACGTATTTATAACTGTAATTACAGTTTTATAACACAAATGTCACAAACAAAAAAGCAAATTACGTACCATTTTCTGTTCTGTTGCAACAAAGATATAAACTTTGGAATAACCTAAGGGGAAAAAACAAACAAACAAACAAACATTACTCCGCTATTTTAGAAGCTGTTTTTCTGCAAAGAACACGGGACTTCACCAGTAAGTATCATTAAGTATTTTAATAAGACCCTTTAAATAAGTTTTCTTAAGTCTAATCAAAGAATGCATCAATCCTAGAAACAGCAAGGATTTTGTGGGGTTTTGGGGTTTTTTTTGTTTTTGTTTTTGGTTGTTTTTTTTTTTTTTTAAGAGTAGACGTCTCTATTGTCTTGTAAAGCTTATCTTCCTGGTCAACCATTACAAGTAAGTAGTTACAAACGTAATTTTTACAAAAGAAAATGGTTTCACTACTTTTCACACACAGAAGTGCACTAGAGTCTAACTAAGGATAAGTATCGCAACCAGCTTAGAACACGGTTTAAAGATCCAGCAAGTTGCAGTAAATCTATAGTCAAAGAGAGTCATTAAAATAGTTAAATTTGGAAGAGAACCAATAGAGAATTTCAGGATAAGTAAACATGGATCAAGTGATAGCCACTAGCTTGCAGCATATAGATTACCAATATTCCAATGTTCAGCTACGAGCTTAGATCCATTCATAAAGTCCCAGAAACTTCAGAACAGTTGGCCCTACTATTAAAATTTTTAAACTGAAGCCATTAGAAGCTATTCCAATTCTTTTAATTTTGATAAGTTACTACTCTAAACGCAAGAGCGGACACACTAGTTAAAACTAAAGATCCATCCAGCCTAGTATTGTGTTCTTAGCAGTAACTAAAAGTGGATACTTGAGGAAGAATATATATAAGCTGAAAGCAAGTAAATAGTGATATATCCCTTGAATATATTCCCAACGTCATGCAACCTGTAGCCAGACATTTCCCAAGCCACAGATCAGTGAAAAACATACTTTAAAAACACTTGCTAATCCACCTGCAACAACATAGGGAAAAATAAATTTATTTGAAAAATACCCAACACATAAAAAGCAATTCAAATTAAAAAAAATACCTCACTAGAACTGCAAAATATAGCTACATTTCACACAAGCTCCAAACTCCAAAGAGTGTTTGTGATTATCACTATCATTCCCATCAGTTTATTTCCATTCACTAGCATAGCAGATCTTGGTATTGCCTACAAAGGCAACTCCCTCTCACTAATAACCATTTTAAATAGCTACCCCGCAAAGTATGTGCGGACACATGCAAAGAACAAGTCGCTTTCCACTACTTCTCACCATATATCTGATTGCTATAGCTTTACCTTACCTATTTTCTGTACACGTTGGAACATCTTATTCTATACCAAACATTTTTTAAATGTTTACCTTAAACATTCCTAATTACCGCACATGACATGTGAGTTAATATAATTTGTAGGGGAACCCTGACATGACACAGGGCAGTTAAAATATCCTTTGAAAACTAAAAAAATTACAAAACAAAGGCATTGCAGTAAAATTCATGTAAATAAATAGAAATCTCTAATTGATGCTTTACCGACAACCAAAAAACATGTGTACATTGTGTTGACGGTAAGACACGTTAGTGTGAGGTCAAAATAAATAATCCCGGGTAAGTGTGGACAAATATACTTGCAAGACAGTGGGGTTTTTTCAAAAGTCAGTCCATTCTTATGAGAAAAAAGTAACATCACTACAACCCTAAATTATGGTATACTGAATCTCAGAGTAAAGCATAGGTTTAACTTACTTTTTCTGGATACTGGTGTGGTCCGTAAACATTACTGCTCCGTGTGATAACAACTGGGAACTTAAAAGCATTAAACATGCGTGTGATTACATAAGAAAATATATACCAGTAAAAATCTGTATTACTTATTGATCAGCAAGAAGCCTAAACTGACACACCCACCATTGTTATTCAAAAATCTGCAAACATTAAAAAAAAAAATCTTACAAACATTAACATTAATGAATTAAGCTACCCATACTTTGTCAAATAGGCAATGGCCTCCAGCCTTCTCAGTCTGTTAGAAGCACCACAAGTGACAAATGTTTGCAATCTCTGTCTTGCTATAGAACCACCATAACACATTACATACATGTATCTGGCTGACTGAAGACTAGCTTATTACTTCTTATTCCAAGAAAATGTTTCACAGACATTAATACCTTATTCAAGTCAGCTTTATGTCAAAAACAACACTGCAGAAAGCCACGTCAAGAACAAAAGACTAAAGTATTCAAAATTTAAAATATTTTTGCGTAAACAAATATGAGTAGTAGGGGTTTTTTTCCTTTCTTTTTTTGCTTTCTCTGTAAGCCTAGTCTGAACAGAATTTGAACTTTGTATATTCTACTTCTCTATAAACAGATTTCCCTCAAGCTTTACACTTTAAATTGTTAATATTTTGACTATTTTATCAAAGAACATTTTTAGACATTAAAGTTTAATTTAAAAAAAAAATTTAAAAACATTTGACCTCTCCCCACTGTCTTGCAGCATATCTCCACCAGTAAGTGGTAGACAGCCTCTGACACATCCAAACCACAAGACTAGAAATCAGGAAAGAGGTGGCACTGTGTGCACTTGTACTGATTTTTCTTTTTTACTCTTATATAGGTAATACAGACACTTAAGTATGGGCTTCCGAGTTTTTGAAGCTTGCATCAACTTACTTGGTACCTTTCCCAGTAAGACTGAACAAAACACTCTGCAGCTGCTTTAGAGGAGGCATAGGGATTTGTTGGACGTTTTGGTGAGGATTCATCAAATTCCTAAAATGAAAAGAAAAATTTGCATTACTCAATTTCTTTTGTCCAGATAAGTCTTAAAATTACAAAAAGCTGCAGTTGCAACTGAAATAAAAATGCCTAAATGTCCAACCACACCAGTTTGAGAAAGTCACCCTTCCACTTACAGCAGAAGACCAATAACAAAAGACAGTTTTTATACTTCTAGCATAGTACCTCATAGTAGCAGGTCCTTAGATTTTTATCTTGTAAAATAATCACTGTTGCCACAGGGAGGTTCAATCCTTTTCAGGCTCATATTGCATCAGAGTGCCATTGCACCACAGCTAGCAAACTGACCTTTCAGTCCTAAAAGGGGTCCATTCCCCCTTTTCTAGAAACTATTTCTACAAGAAAAGTAGAATTTCAACCTAAAGCCCTCCAAAGCAAGGCTTCAACAATTCTGACCTGTTCCAGAACAGGTAGCTTCATGGCTATCGTGTCATTTCTATCTACTTCTCACCACGATGAGGGGAGGAGGGAGGGAAATACAATAATGAATCAAAAGAAAGGAGGGATTCTACACTGCCCGAGGTGCAATTCATAACAATCACCTTAACACATGATTAAAAGACTCACTGTTCTTTCCTGACCTTTGCCTCCAAAATTAATTGACCCCGATTTACTGACACCCCCCTCAAAAAAAAAAACAAACCTCTCTTCAAGAACTACTATGATGAGAACAAAAAAAAGATTAAACAAAAGTGTTCTTTTCAAGTCCCAGAGGCAAAAAAGTTCACTTGAAGTTGCCTCAGCCACTGGTCTACATGCAGGAAGATCCTTGGGTATCATAAAAGCCTACAGATTGAAGTTGTGTTGAAGAAACTGATAAAGACATTGCAACAGGAAGAAAGTGCACATGACTTTTCTGAAATACAGTAGTCTTTTCATGGCTTATGGCACAAGACTCCTTGGCCATTATTTACACCTTTAGAAAGATAAGCATGCATAATTTGCCTTTTTACTGAGCTAAATTACATTTTCTGTATTAAGGTCAGGAATAAATCGTCGAGAAACAAAAAGATTTCCATAGAACAGTAAGAAATATCTGCGTATTTCATCCAGTAATACATGAACAGTTTCCTGTTCAAATTGTCAGTACCTACAGTTCTGTTAGTATTTTAGCTAGAGTATAACACAGTTCCCTGCCTGTCAAGTTCATAGTCAAGGCAGAGCAGGAAAAAGTTAAATAAAATAATAATAATAAAAGAAAAAAAAAGAACAACATACCGTGCACATTACTGAAGTCTCACGAATGCTCCAAGGCAAAATTTGTATAACATATTTCTCTGATACTATCTCTGAGAAGTATCCACTTATTAATGACCCCAATCTCACTGCTTTAGGTAATAAACATTCAATATAAAACATACTACAAAAAAAAGATTCAGGACAATTTTTATACTTCGCTTTCTAGAAACAACCAGTGCTTGTTTACAAGTTCCAGTATTGTCAGAAATAGCTCCAAAGTCATACATTTACAGAGGCCAAGGAAAGTTAGACTTTTTTTCCACTATTAAAAGCAAGTAAAGCTAGAAAAGCCCTCATGCACTTTCAAACTCACCTCATCAGTGCTACCTCCATATACTTCATCTGTACTAACATAGACAAACTTCTCCACATTGGCTTCATGCGCAGCAGCAACCAGCACATTAGTGCCATAAACATTCACATAGGTGAATTCCAGGGCATGCCAAAATGAAAGATCTACATAAAAAAATTCAAATTCTGATTAAATTTAGGCAACCCATGGCTTTCTACTGAACCATAATACTAGAGACTGCAATATAGCCTGGAACTTTACCACTAGTTCTTTGACTGTCAGATAGCAAGCTCATTATTAAACGCAGATACTTTCTACGCTTAGTTGAAGACAAAATCCTTGCTCTCAACAAGAGGCTGGAATCAGCAACAAAAGCTTGTTGGCTATGGACAGTTCCATTTGAAATAGCATTATCTAACTTTACTTCTCATTAACAGTGTTACTAGAGAGTGGTAATCTGAAATAGGCACTTCTAAGTGTAATTCATTCTGTCTTCTTAGAATCCAGGCAGGATTCTGAAGGCAGCTACACCTAATCCTTCAGCTTCCACACTGTTTTTTCCTGCAAGGTTGGACCCAATCAAGTAAAAACTTAAGACTATGTACAAACTCTTTTTTCATTGTCTTCATGACTCCACCAGTTCACTGTCAGTTACATGTGTGTCTAGATGGAATTTAAAAATGTAATTAAAAAAAGGGCGTTACCATTTACGCACAATGAAAATAGAGAACAATCAGCTGAAGCACATTTTAATTTAAGGCTGTGAACCCCTTTAAGTTAAAAAGGGCCACCAGACATTTGTAGAACCAAACTGTATCCTTGTTTTATACAGAGGGAAAAGACAAAATATCAGTACATATTTCAAACAAATATATTCATGGAAAATAGCACCAAAACATGCAACAATGCTCACCTACATGTGTTTGGGCTGCAAAATGAAGAACTATATCTATTTTCTCAGTTTCGAAGAGCTGTTTTATAAAATCAGGTTCACAAATATCTCCCTAAACAACAACAAAAAAATCATTAACAAATTATTCTTGATAGAAAATAGTAATTTTTCATTTGTACCAAGCATCACATAACAAACCATTACAAAGGAAGCACAGGATACAAACACTATTACCGACTGAGTTTCAGGCAATTCATCGATGCCATGTCTAAAATACGACCAGATATGTTTCACACATTCTAAGCAATAGCCTCAACGAAACTTATTTCAGGGTTTATATTACTATTTAACATTAGCAACAGCACCACCCCCAAAACATACACAAAAGTATAGTGTGTAAGTTCCCGAGGTTGAAATGACCAAGTTCCCACAGCAAATAAAAGCGTTACTGGAGTCCGGCTAACGGACAGTGACACCTAGTGGCATTATAAAAGGTGAAGTGGATTTTCACTTCTGTCAAAATAGATTGTTGGATGTCTCGCAAGGATATTGGGTTTTTGTTGTTTGTTCTGGTAATTTTTTTTTTTAATTGATATATTTAGAAAATAATCAGACATCGACACACAAGCCATTCTTTAGTTTGACACAGAAGCAATAGTAGCTTTTAAAGGTAAATGCAAGCTGAGAAAAAGCTTTTGATATTTACCTGCTGGCTCAACTTAAACAAAATAGTACCTGAGAAGCAGTGTCTTGGGGAGTAAGACTTTTGTATTTTCAATAACAAGGCAATTAACTAGAAGCAGTTCAAATGCACCTATGTTTTAAGAAGTTCTCAAGCAACAATTCTGAACAACAGCCTCAAAGAACTACTGTATGTCAGAAATGGGAAGAAGATAACTGACTTTCCTATTTTTCATGCCTGAAAAGAACTGAAACACTCCAATACACACACTTCAGGCTCATACGTTATTTTGAACTAAATGCTTACAATTGTTGACTTTTTTTAAAACTGAAATTCAAACTCAATACATCTATGCTGAGCAACAACAGAAACTGTGACAAAACTATCTTTCACACAGCTCCCTACACAAATTTTCTAAACTTTTACTTCTCTACCTTCTGAAACAAGCTTCTTTTCTACAGCACCACTAGAGCTTTTATCCTTTCTGTTCTCTCCTAAGGCCAGTAGTAGTGTTACAGTTCTAATCATAAGGCTTGTCCATCACAGAGTAATTTTTCCAGTGCATTTTTTCTTATTACTGTAAATTGCTTGGCTGCGTACAACCTCTGATCAACCCTCCTTCCAAAAAGGAAAAAAAAAAAAAAACAAACCACAAAAAGCCCCCAAAACAAAACCTAAAACAACCAACAACTGGAAAGTTGGAATGAATTATACCGGTGTAAATTCTGTGAAAACATACTCCTACTTTAGTCCAGAAGCAGTATAGCTACCTCATTCCTTGTCACTATCCCCCTGCTTCACGTAGGCATCTGCCTGTTTACAGGATGCCTTCTGGAACTCCATGCTATCTTCAGCAATTAAATGTTAATACATAGCCATGTAATAAGGCTTTTCTACAGCATTCATACGTTTCACATTATACCTTGGAAACTGTGAAAAACATTGGGAAAAATAAGCAAAAACCCAGTTTGGGCATGCTGAAACTGTGTACACTTGCTTAGTAGACATCCCCTTTCCACTCATGCAACTTCTATCCCAACAATTCGGAGATAATCACTTACTGAAATAATGAGATAGGTTCACAAAAACGTAAACACCCACAGAGGTCACCAAACAGGTGAGGACAAGTTCAATTCCCAACCTTGCCTGCATTTAAGAGGTATATTGAATTTGCATCTACTACTCTGACAAAGTTGCTCCAAAGTCACTATTTCAAAAAATTAAACTATATGCATTTCTCTGATGTCCCACAATCTCAGGCAGCCCAGCTAGACAGAGACCAGCATCAGTACTGAATTTCACAGAGGGGAAGAACCTCAGAATACAAACCCAGCAGTCAGAATGTTTATCTGAACAATAGATCAAAATCCTTCTCCTGTCTGAAGACAAAACTGTGGAAACAGTAAAATAATTTAATTGGCAAAATTTTAAAAAGAAAAGGCATATCTTGAATATTGCCATGAGACCCTGTTCCAAATCAACTGTGAACTTCACAGCACTAACAGCAAAAGCGAGAATGTAGCCTGATGTCTAGCGCTAACACAACAAGAAAGAGTGGTGCACAAGTGACAGTGTTTGAAGGTACAAAACCTAAGATCGCATCAGAGAAGCATGGAAGAGCCACATCTGAGGCCATCTTGTCCATACCACCTATCAAAAGTGAAATAATCATCCCCAGAACCACTCATCTCCATAATCAAATCAGGCTTTTATCAACTCTGTACCTTCATTATACAACAAAATATACCAACTTTCAAAAGACTACTTCATATAAGAGACAGAACATACTACATATTCTTATAGACTGCTGTGGGTGAAATATGAAGTCTATTAATAAAGGTAAACAGATGAAGTGAATGCTGTTATGTCCATCTGAGTGTCGCATACACTGCCACATTACATACACAGACTCATCCCTGACAATGAATTAGTAGAAATCATGTCAACTTTACCATAAATGAAAGCAGTGGCTTCTAGTTTGGGGAGCTCTGGAAACCACATTACCTTGACATGAAGGCATAAAAATCAGTAAAAAGTCAAGTTTCCTAGAAGAGAAGGCTTTATCACCTGGATAAACTTGTAGTTTTCCTTCTCAGAGACAGTTTCCAGGTTCTTCAAGCTTGCACAGTAGTCGAGCTAAAGAGAAATAGCCACACAATGTCATTAAGTGGGTTTTGTGAAAGTAAATAAATAATTCAGATCCAACCTGATCACTAGAAAGTTTGAGAACAATGTAAAAACTTCTTTCAAAAGAAAAGCTATTTTGCAAGCAGACATGATAAAGCTTTAAAAACACAAAACTCTGAAAGGTATCCTAACTGCAAAAAATCTTTAACAGAAGTTTAGAAATTCAAAAGCTTCCTCTCTTTTTTTTCAAATAATTATGTGTGATGGGCATATGAACAGCAGTTGATTTTTTTTTTTTGCACAGGAACAAATGGGTAGTCAAACAAAAAATTAATAAATAATAATCCATATAAATTTCAACATCCTATACATTGCATTAAAAATAATTTTAAACAGTTTTCCATATGAAGAAAGAAAGCAAGCTACTTACCTTATCTAGATTTATAATCAGATAGTTTGGATAGTTTTTCACGAGAGAGACGACTACATGTGAAGCGCTGCAGGACAGAAGAAAAATGTATTTTACAATCATATAGTTAGCTGTAAGGTAGCAAAGAGATGACAAATTACAAATATGTTCAGCAATATCAAAAGGCTTTGGGGAAAGAGAGGGCTGTACTCAAGACAGGTGAAAGAGGAACTCACAGATATATTTTAAGATATGTCAGCATTATTTTATTGATAATGCCTACAACTGCATAGAAACTAAAAATCAGATTAAAAGTTCATGCTACAACAAAAGAAAGCAGCACTGCTCACAGCCACCTAAGAAAACCCAAACAAACTGTTATATGCTACATGCAATTGATACTCTAAATTACTTTTACACTCTTACGTTTATACATTAGGTATTAAATGAGAACTAAACAGTCGACTCTCCCAACCCACAACACTGACTCTCAACACTCAACTCTCTGACACTGCTGCTAGGTGTAAGAAGAAATGACAGCCTGACTACCAGATGGCATTCCTCTTTGGTGCAGTTTTGTGTGCAAGAAGCTCACACTGAGAGTTCAGGTTTAGCAAAGCTTATTCACATCTCCAGCCCCCCGAGCTGCGGGGTGCCCACAGAAACCTAGTCCTCTCACAGCTGCAGACTCAGCGTGCTGAAGGGCCCAAGCTTGAGATGGACCTGAACTTCCTCTGCCTCGAGCAGAGCCCACAGCGCTGGGGAAGGGAGGTGAGAAACGGCAGTTAGCTCAAAGCACAGCCACCCCTTACCCCACCCCGGCTGAGGCTGAGCACCGACTCCCACCGTCAGCGCTGGGAGGTCCCTCACCGAGCACCTTCTCGTGGCCGTGGGCGGCGGAGAGCCGGGCAGGAGCCCGGCTGGCTCCCCAGCACCTACCACCCCAAAGCCCGCGGCACGGGAGAGCCACCGGCAGCCTCCGAGTCGAAACCCGGTCCTGCAGAAACGGCTGCGCCCACAGCAGCCTGCGCCTGAGCCAACGCGGCCCGAGCCAGCGGCGCCGCGGAACCGGCCCGGGACAGGCCCAAGGGACCCCTCCCGCCCGGGCCTGCTCCCCTCGCCCGCCGCAACAGCCGCCTCCTCCCACCGCGCCCCCAGGAAGGACGCCGGCGCCCCCCGCCCGGCCCAGCGGAGAGGAGAGGCGAGGCGGCGCTCGGAGCGGCACGGCCACCACTCACATGAACCCCGCGCCGCCCGTCACCAAGAGCCGCTTCTCGAACAGCGGCAGCGCCGCGGGACGCGGCGGCCCCGACATCGTCCGCACTTTACGGCGGCCGTTCGCACCCCTCCCGCGGCCGTGCCCGCCACCTCACGGCTGCGCATGCGCACCACGGGGCCGACGCCGTAGCTCTCCCCGGGGTCTCACCGGCAGGGTGCGTGAAAAATCGCCTTCCCCTCTCCCCGCGCGCCCGAACAACGGAGCCCGCCACCTCTGAGGCGAGCGGCACGGGCGCGCCGCGCGAGGAGGCCGAGGCTTTCCCTCCGCCTTCAGCGGCGACCGCCGCCTTTTACGACGCTGTTTCTCAACTTACGGCCGAACCCAGCAACGGACACGTCGTCGCTGGGGAGGCGCGGGGCACGGTGGCAGGGGGAGGGGCCGGCTGCCTCGGCCCCGCCCCCCCGGGGTGGGCGTGCTCCCTCGCGCGCGGTTCCCATTGGCTCTCCGTTCCGCCCCTGCCCTCCCGCTCGCCTGTCCCGCGCCCGATGGTAACCCGGGGCGGGGGGGAAGATCACGTGACTACGCGAGCCGTTGCGGGGGGCCGGGGAGGGGGGGGGGGTAGCGGCGGAGGCCGCCGGCGGGGCCGGAGGATGAGGTGGCGGCTGCTGTGGCTGCTGTGCGCCGCCGGCTGGGGGGGAGCCGGGGGCAAGACGCTGCGGGGCGGCTTCGCCAGCGCCGCCGCCCGGCTGGAGCCGTGGCGGCCCGTGGCGCGGTTCCAGTTCCACGGTGGGTGCCCAAAGCGGGGAAGGGATGGGGGGAGCGAGCGGGGCCTGGCCGCCGTTGGGGCGCGTGAGAGCGGCTGCGCGGGGAGGTGGCGGGGAGGCGTTAGGGCGGCGGCCTGAGGCGAGCGGCGGCCTGAGGCGAGCGGGGTCAGCCCGCTCAGCGCGGCAGCCCTTCTCCCGCGGCTGGGGAGGCGCGGCGGGTCTGATGCGCCGTGCGGGCGGTGAGGAGCCTGGGGCAGCGCTGGGAGGGGGGGCGGGGGGTGGCGGGGAGTTCGGCCGGAGGCGGGGGTGCAGCACGGCGGTGGGAAGAGGAGCCGGTAGCGGCCCGCCGTACTGCGTGAAGAGCGTCGGTGTTTATCGGAGAGCGGGCAAAGCGCTGTTGCTGGGTGCTCGGCGCTGCGCCTCCCGCCGTGTCCCGCGGCCTGACGTGGCGGGAGCGTCTGGCGGAGGAGAGGCGTTTGAACTTTTACGCGCATCTCTCCTTCCCTCCTGGAACTCCGCCGAATGAGAACGATGCTTAACATTGCACGTGTCTGTTTCACGTCACTGGGTGTTTTTAGTGTCACTGTGGATTGGGATGTAAATTTTCACCTAATTGTTCCCAGTGGCTTTACTTTCCTGTGTTATTAACGCCTTGTTAATAATAATTCCTGAACTGTTAGTTAAGAGGCCTAGCAGTGGGGTAGAACCCTGTTAGTATCGCCACTGCAGAAATACAGGTTGGAAATTACTCTTCTTGCTACAAAAGTTTTACTTTGCAAAAAGAGTTAACGTGCAAGCATAGTGAATCCCATTTACAATGAGGCTGTGCTGGTCAGCATGCTTTTCTTATATGCTCAGCATTTCAGTAGCTTAGACTATTTTCTTTCTCAGTTAGCTTCACGGCAGAAGAGTTTTGCGGAATGCTTCGAAAGACAACCTTGAAGATAATACTTACTCAGGCTTCCTCCCAGGCTGGAGGAGTAGTGTGAGAGGAAAACAAAAATGTTTGCAAGAAAAATATCCAATGGGATGAAGGAAAATGTGACATAAGCCAAGAAAAGTTGGAATGTGACCTTCCAGCGCTGAATGAGAGATGATAGATAGGGTTGGGATAGCTTGTGGAGTGACTTGAAAGCAGTTAATTATCACTGTCCTAGAAGATAATTGTAGAAGCGCTTTAAATAGATCTAAAGGAAAAAAAGTGCACTGGTTAAATCTGAGAAAAGAACATTAAGATTCAAGATGAGTGGTTTAGGGGTTCAGATATAACTTATTCTACCAGTTGATGTGTATATTTCCTTAGAAATAATCCTCTTTCTACACAAATACCCACAACTATACTACACGTATATATTGTTTTGGGTCTTAGTGAAGTTATACCGGCTTTTTTTAGAACCTTCTGTTAATTTTCCAGAATCTTTTATTAGCAATTTAGGTAAACTGTAGACCATACAACATTTTACACATCCCAGGAAACCACCTTTTTTGAGGTTTTATTGTAGACTGCTGTCTTGCAACTATCTCTGAACAGGGAAACCTTCCTGGCAAAGCCTTATTTGAAGCTGGTGTCTAGGTTAGGTGGGAAAGA
Source organism: Pluvialis apricaria (assembly GCA_017639485.1). NCBI lineage: Eukaryota > Metazoa > Chordata > Aves > Charadriiformes > Charadriidae > Pluvialis > Pluvialis apricaria. Next base: position 58,539,670 of record CM030007.1, read on the forward strand.
AGATTGCTCTGACAGTTTAAAAAACATACAAAGCTTGCTTAAATTGGGATGAATTTGTACTCTTGCAGTACTGATTGATTTTTCTTCTCTGTTAAATCCTGTCTTTTAGTTTAGGATACTGTTGCATTAAAGAAGTTTATGGCAATATAAAATGAAAGAATTTATCAAAATAAGTTTAAGTATTGTAGAATTACCCAGGCAAGATAAATTGTGTCAAATGAGCTAGGTCTAAAATGGTTAAAATATTTCTCTATGTCAAGATGCAGCCTATAGGTAGACTGACACATTAAAGAACACTTTTGAAGTTTGAGAATTTTTTTTTGTATCAACTTGACGTCTGTCATCTATAACTAAGTATTTCGCTCTTATCAATCTACAGCATGATATGAATGTGTGTTTACATAAGTTCTTCTGATATTAGGCTCAAGACCTACCCTATGATGCTCATAATCGTGCTACAAAGGTCATAAAATACTGGACTTTGAACCAGCTATGGGGACTGACTGAGGCGTTGTCTTTACTTGAACTTGAAAAAAATAAAATTTGGGGTGGGAGAAAGGAACAAAAGACTATCTGAAAGTCTGTTTTAAAAAAAAAAAAGAGAGGGAGAGGAGGGAAGGCTGTTTGTAGTAGAGAAGGTTAATGACATTTGGGTTATGGTGAAGGTTTCTTTAGGTACCATCATACAGAATCGTGCATGCCGTATTATGTTAATGAGTTGTATAGAAATTGTTTATGAAAGAGTGTAAAGACTTTTATGGAAGGTAGTGGTAAAAGTTTAAGAAATAAAGTGAAGCTATAGTGCTGCTACTTATCAAAAATCTATGCCACGCTAGCTTTTTGTTCGTAACTGACATCAAGGCAGAGTAGTTGATTTTATTTTTTAAATATCAAGGTGACCATGCTGTTCTGTGTGTCAGAATCAAGAACGTAGCAGTAGCTGTGACAAAAGAAGCTAGACTTCACCTGTTTCAAGCACAAGAATGGCAGAAGCTGCAGAACAGTATCCAAGATCACAGCTGTACAGAGAAGTTCTCTAAAGCTCAGCTGACAAGTGAGTTACTATGTTTTTTCCTTACAAATTAAGTTACATGTGTATTTAGAACCCTGTAAGTTATCTGTATATTTAGAATAATTATTTCGGTGAATTTGGACTTTGCATCAACTTAAGTAAAAGCAGGACTTCGGCCTTCTGTAATTAAAAATGATTACAAGGAAATGTAATTGCTTTGTTTACATCACTTCAGAAGACTTTGAGAGTTATGATTTAGTATACTGCTGGAAAATGAACAATCCTTGACAAATAATTACTTTAATGCAAACAGCCAAACTTTATGACTAGTTCTAGTCGCATGCTCTCACTTGTACACAACTCAGAAAAGTTACGCGTTTGGCCGAAGTCTTCATTTACTTATTCAGTACAGAGATTTTCTTTAACTCTGCTTGGAGTAAAAGGTTTTTTTTCTTTTCTTTTCTTTTTATCTCAAACTTTTCCATAAAAAAAGATTATGTTGTGTATGTGAAAGAATTTACAAAGAATGTCATAGTAAGACAAAACTGAAGAATTTATAGAAGGTAAATGTTTGAGACAGTCAAATATACAGTTTGAATTGTGACTTTTACTGCAGTGAAATGAAAAGAAAATTAGAGGCAAACTGATGCAGCCTGCTGCAGTTACCTCTAAACTTCTGAAGTGAATGATTGTAAGGTGGGAGCATGTAGCCCAAGTACACAGGAAAAGCATAATTAAAACCATTTTTCTCAGTTCTTTCTTTTCTTGTTCTTTTTTTTTTTTTCTTTCACAACCTCATAGTCATTAGCTTCCCCTCTGCCCCCCTGGTCTGGAAGGTCATCTGCAAAAATTAATCTGGGTTGTGCTGCCTTATTTTATACCTTGGCTCCATTATCATTTAATGTTCTTTCACCCTTTAATTTTGTAATTTGGTATTCATCACTGAATCTCCCATTCAAAAGTTTTTAATATTTGAGCTGATAATTATACCAGTGCAAAATACACAGGTTAACTTGTTGTCTTGTTTATGGAGGAACACTTCTCATTTGTCAAGAGGCTCCTGTTCTCCAATTCCATGGAAACGACATTTTTCAAACACAAGGAAAAAAAAAATAAAATTAATAGAGTGTCAAAGATGAGCTAATCAGGATAAAGCTTAACTTGAGTATCCAACTAAATTTAAAAGAACAGTAAAACACTGAAATATTTCATTATGTAACCGGAAGACAAACATGCTGAAATAATAATTTTTGCATCATTTATTGATCATAATATTGCAAAACCTACTTACAGCATACATTTTCCTTTAAGAAATTAAATTAGTATTAGAAACTTAATTCAAATATATCTTAAGTGAATACAGCTTCTTTTTTAAATATATTTCGTCTGTGTGGACAGAATCCCTAGAGTAACAATTTGATCTCCAGGAACATTGTCATAATGAAATCTTATACAGATGTCGCTTCTAGGGATTTAGTTCCCTTACACTTGATCTGAGCTGAACATGAAGTGCTGCTGAAATGACTAGCAGTTGGTCCATCACTCCTGTCTGTCCCAGCAGTGTACTCGCTGTTTTCTACTGTGTTTAGGAATCATGTGGCTACAGGGTGAGTTGGATCTGTTTGCTGACCTTGGGCAAAATCAATTACATTTCTATTTTATTTTACTTCATTTCCTGTGAGCTAGCTTTTAGATTTGATGGAAAACTGATTAAATGCGCTCTGTGTGATCCTTAGTCTTGGTCCAAATAACACTGTGTCAGAACTCAGCTGAGAGTCGAGGTGGAGAGTAAAGCCACCCCTGCCAGCTGCAGTTTGCTTTTCGTTTGATTAAGCACCATATGAAATCATAGATCTGTGTTTTTAAAAAATCTTGGTTTTTTTGAAGGGAGCTGTTTCACTTTGTATATTTGGTTGATAAGGTATACAGCTCTCGAGTGGAATGCATGCTTACCACTAGCTACACTAAACAAACTGCCTGTGTTGGAACACTTTTCTTTTCGGGTTCATGTGTTGTCCGAATTTGTACTTCATGACAATTGCTGCAAAGAAACAAGTCATATGTTTTTTCCTGGATCCTAATGTTGATCAGTTCATGCCTTCAGAGAACAGAATAAACTTAATGAAGTAGAAAGTAGAAACAAGTTTATTTAAATTACATAAATGTTTTTCACAGGTAGGCTTCAAGTTAGAAATCAGTTCTAAATTTTGTCTACAAGGTTTATATGAGTTTGCTAAGGATTGTTTTGTGTGTATGTTTGCAGCTTTTTCATTTATAAAGGCCTTTGCATAAAAAAACAGAATAGCTTGTTTTGTAGATTTTTGTAATGAAATTTTTCTTTTCTCATCCTTAACCGTTGTCATCTTAAACTATTAAGGTGTATTAATCTACAGTCCAGTCAGTATATTGGTATTTCTTCTACAGAGATGGCTTTCATTTATGGTTGAGCTGATTAGCACTCGAGTTCAGTAATCAGTGTAACAGTACTTACAATTCTTACAGTTTCACCCAAACATACAGAGCCATAAGCAGATGTTTATTTTGGGGAGATTGTGCTTGGTTAACCTTTGGGTTTAGGAAAAATAGTGGTAAGATCAGCAAGCAGATGAAAAGTCAGTCTCTTACATAGTTGGTTTTAAATGTAATTGATTTGAAATATGCAATTTTATCGGACAATGGTCTAAGGCCGTAGCTGTCAATTGAAATTCAGTCTGTTATGGCATGGGCAAGATGCTGTAATAATATGCTAAGTTGTACCTTTAAAGCGTGAATGCTGTTGTTTACCGAGCTTACATGTGGCTGTTCCTGTTTGGTGCTCTAAATATCTTTGAAAACAGAGTAGAATAAATTTCACAAAGGTATTTGTCATACTGCAGAAGTATCTGTTGGCTAATACAGAATAGCTAGTCCTATCAGTACTAGAGGACGGAAATGTGCTAAGTATAAAAGACACGGTTTGCAGTTACTGGCTTCTGGCAGAAGGGAGCTCTCACAGCAAACCCAAAAGCTGAGAGATGGAACGCGCTACATATCCTCACCAACCCTTGCCTGCATCTATTTGAAACAAAAAATGAAGCTGGAAGTCTGGTCTGTGGTGTTATGGCTAGCTTTCAAAACAAAGACTGTTTTGTACTGTATGTAGTTTATAACCTGTATATGATGTTGTGGATTTAAATTTTATCTTCATTCAAAGATGAGTTGTCTAAAAACAAACTAATCAAGCACTTTCTTGTTTTTTTGTTTGTCTGTTTTCTTCCAAAGTGACTGTGAACCACACAGAGCAAAATCTGACAGTCTCACAGATTCCTTATCCGGAAACATGGTATGTGTTTTATGTAGACAAGTTTACCTGCGAGGAGAATTATTCTGAATCCGAGGATATTCAGTTTGAAATGATCTTACTAAACCCAGATGCAGAAGGGAATCCATTAGATCACTTTAGCGCAGGGGAATCTGGTAAGATTTTTTTTCTTAAAATTAGATTTGTAAGTTAAGGATCTGATCACGCAAACAAATCAGTATTTGCTATGCTTGGAAAAGTACGGGGAATAGATAGCAGAGTCTCTTATATTTCATATTCTACTTTTTTATGGAGGGTAAACTTTATTTCATTTTCTGGCATTAAAGAAAAATCCTTCCCTTTCTTTAAACTGACTTTCCAAAACTTGCCTAACTGGAAGTACAGATGCACAAGGAAAGTTAGTGTTAACATCTTTGCTGATAGGCATTTTTCCCACGTTGAATTTGTAAGCTTCCACTTGAATGTGAATTTAATCCCTGATTTTAATGAATTTATGCAATTCTTTAGCTGTGAAAATTTTGATTCTGTGCAACATGGGTACATGCATGATAAAACATTTTGCCAGTATAATTTCAGTTCAACATTTAGGTCTTTCTAAGTATCTTAGTCACAGGCCACAGATTAGGTATTTGTCAGTCCTGATTTTATTTTATTAAAGAAATGCAATTTTAAATCTTTAGACATGCAAAGAAAAACTTCTAGAAGTGATTCAAGACAGCAGCTAAAGAAATGCCTGCATAAAATTGTATGCTTTCGGCAATCTAAACCAACCTAATGTATGCTTCATTGCAGTGCTTAGCTTCACTGCTCTGGGAGGCCTCATCAATATGTCACTAACCTAGGCCTGGTGTAAGGGAGGAGCCCAACAGGCTTAGTCTGCCTTCATACACAGATTTAACCTGCGTTCCCAGAGTGAGCCTAACAGCTGGGCTCGGAATCATATGCCCTGCTGTCATTCTCATTCTCAAGGAGTTATGAAGTGAACAAGGGCAGCTCCTTTTTTGAAGGGAAGAAAATATTCAGTGAAGCATGTAGCAAAATGTGTAAGAAAGTAGCACTGTTAATCATCCGTTTTTCAAGGCTCATAAATTGACTTACCTGTCTGTTTAACTTCTTAGCTGTGCTTCTTAGTCTACAAACTTAGTTGGCAGTTTTTATTTGGTGAGTTTTGTATCCCAAAGTGAATTCTAGGTTAATTTACTTATTCTCAAAAAGTAGTAGTAGTAGTCTTTTGCTAAATCACGGGGCAAAGCAGCTATAAGAAACCATGTGGCCCTTAAAAGTGGTGTGCAGACCTCCTAGAGAGGCATCTCAGCTCTATATTAGTTTTGTGGGAAGTCTTTGAGCACTTGGAAGCAGAACTCTGAACAGCTTGCATGCGGAGTAAGGAGGTGTGTAAATGTGTTAGATGCATGTATTTAGATCTAACAGGGTGAGCTGTACATGCCATGTCTTCCACAGTTACACAGGAGCACCTCTGGTTATGCAGAATTTAAACCTGCATCACTGGCATGAATCATGAAGTTACATGCCCATGTCTGCTTTGAAAGAACTGAGGATGATTTCATACCTCTATCTCTTTTTTTTTTTTTTATTTATATTTAAAGCATCTTTGAGGAATAATGCTTGTAATTTTTCAATAGAGCCATGCATCTTAGAACATCAGGATATGAGAAGATCCAGCTTCATTCCTTGGCTCTTTCATTGAGGCAACTAAAAACTACATAGTTACACATGGTTCTGGTTAGGTCATTGTTCATTTTAATTACATGCGTTGTGGCCTGACATAGTTGATCTCAAAATTAAATGGACTATAAGGAAAGTATAGGAAAGAACTTGAAATTGTAACCTTGTGATTAAGATGTTTGCCTTGAGAGGAGGCCTGGCTTCTGATCCCTGGCAAGTAATCTCTTATCATTTTATGTGGTCGGGGTTTTTTAGATAAGACATGGTACCAGTGGAATCTAGGATTTCTAAGGGCAGCTGACCAGGTAGACAGCATTTTGAAGATCTTTCAAATTAGATATTTCAAATTAAGGTGCATATGTCTTATTTTCTCTGTCAACTCTAGGTTATGTGAAAGTTGGGAAACTTAAAAAAGACAGGTTGAAAGTTACCCTGTTTTTTTATAGTTATATTTCAGTGCAACTTTCTCTTCAGTCCTTTCGGTCTCAAGCCAATCATCCACAATCTGTCTTTGGTTGGAAGGAACTTTCTATCCTAAATGTTTAGTGTTTATTAAAAGCTAGTTCATTTTCCTAATGTGAGTTTTCCATGTGCACCCATTCATCATGGTGAGAAATAACTTATCTACAGAATCCTTGCCAACTTCAGTGGATGTCTTTTGAAGTAGAAAGATAAAGAGTGAAAGAAAGAACGAGAGATTTCATCTCTATTTTTGTCATTCATAAATCAGGCTTTTATATAGGTACACAAGAGAAGCAGAGTAGCCCTGAAACTTTTGTTTATTGAGTCTTTATTACCTTATGCTCCTTTTCTCCCATTTCACTGTATGTCCAAAATGATTAATTTTAGCCACAAGTTATAGTACTAGCAACTGTTCAGAACCCATCCGGTTCTAATGTTTTTCAATTTAGATATTGAAATGTGTATAATTGCTCTGTTTTTAATCTCTGGGTGGAGCTGTTTGGAAAGTTTTAGCACGGTGGTTTTGCTGCTGGAGGAAGAATGTTGTTCAGAATATGATTCTGTGGGCACTACTTGGTTTCAAGGAAGGTTGGAGAAGGAAAACATAAGTTTTCTGTGAGAGACATCTGTTTACCCGTTTTTGCTTATAGCTCACTGGCTTTGACCCTTTGGGTGCTCATATGATGGGTTCCAAAGCTTTCAGACGATAGAAAAGACTTCCAGGATCCAGGTCTTTAGGGAATCATTTTACCAGACTACTGCCAGACTGCAAGTTAGAGGACTTTGGGTTTGTAAATAATATAAAAAACTTGATATTGGGCATTTTTTAAGATTGGTGAAAAAAAATCCCCTCTATGAACTTGTTATTTTTCTCTGTGCTATTTTTCTTTCCATTTTTTCTTTAAAAGTTTTGTGTCTTGGTCAGCTGTGCTCCTTGGACTAACTACTTTATGTGGGGGAACAGTGACACCCAGCGGTGAAATAGGTTCAACAGGACCTATTTCTGGGTTTCTCTCCTCTCAGATTGTGCCTTTAAAAATTGAAGCAAAAAAAAAAAAAGAAAAAAAGACCTAAAAATGAATCCTTTAATGAATATGTTTCTGATTGATCAAATGGGCTACAATTATTTTCTGTTTATCAAGAAACTGTATGCCACTTCATACTATTTCAGTAATTGCTGCAAAGCTTTTTGTATTTGAACAGAATCTCTCCTACACTCTGAAAAGGTATTGTTGAATAAAAAAATACTTCGTCAGATCAAATAATAACCAGTTGTCTGAAAAAATTCACTGACTTTCTTGGACAAGATAGGCTAGGATTTACTAATTTCATCTGTACTACCACTTTTGGGTGACAGTTACTAAGTATTTCCCAGTGACTATGTAAAAAACATATTTTGTTTTAGTTTTTTTACTGCTAGTAGCAACGTTTCTTTATAAAAACTAAGCTTTATTTCTGTTTTTTTCACAGGATTACATGAATTCTTTTTCCTGCTTGTCCTAGCATACTTTGTAACTGCTTGCATATATGCACAGTCCCTATGGCAAACAATTAAGAAGCGTGGACCTATGCATACTGTATTAAAGGTGTTGACAATTGCATTACTGTTTCAGGCTGGTTCAGCTTTTGCCAACTACCTACATTTCTCAAGGTATCTTTGCTTATTTTTGCTTTCAGTCTTAAGACTTGAAGAACATTGTGTTGTAAAGATCAGTACATGATCTTTCCTGGGGTGATTGTGACGACACATAGGACTGACTTTTTGAACTACACCATTGCCTAAATGTATTTTTAAGAGAGAACACACATTTCAGACTCACTCACTCACTTAAAAGTATAATCTTTTTATTCTTTTATCAGTTATTCTAAAGATGGAATAGGAGTACCTTTTATGGGAAGTCTGGCAGAATGTGAGTATGCCTGTCTACTGTTTCTTACATATTCCTACACATTAATCTGTATAATGCATTAGTAAATGCTGTTGTTGGGACTGTATTATGATCTTGGACCATATCATTGGATTTTTTTAATATAAAATACTAAAAGTTGCTCTTCTGAAAAGCGTTTTATTCTGGATGTTTACAGTAACTGTATTTGAAGTTATACAATTGTGATATAGTTTAGGATTTTTTAAAGGATTTTCTTGTCTGAAGATTCCTTCCTACAAACACTTATATACATGCCTGTCACATGAGTAAATGTTTCAATACATTGAAGAGTTTGCAGAGTTTGCATGACTTAGAGTAGCAAAGCTTTTTAGGAAACCTAATTGCATTTTATGGAGTGCGTAATTTCATGAGCAAATTTAACATTGATTATAATGAAACAGTTAAGTGTTTTACAGCGCAAGTGATATGATTAGAATGATGCAAAAATTGCTTATGTAAAGTATTTATGTTAACAAAGCATTTTTCTCCACTCTGAATAGATATTCTGAGTTCTCACTGGAACTGAATTCTTAGACCATCCCTTTCTAAAATGCGCTAATTTACTCCTGCTGGGTTCTTCGGGGTTAAACGTTGTTGGGTTGTTTGTTTTTTTTCTGTAGTTCACATTTGAAGCATTGGGGGGTTCTTTCTAAGCAAATATATTGCCTTTTCATTGGCTTGAAGCACCCCAGGAAAGTAGGACTGTGGTAGTGAGATAGCATTGGAGAGTAACAGCCTATATAGAAAAATATTTCCCTTCCTGGAGTTTTTAGAAGCTTGCAGTTGGAATTAGCAGCCTCTTGATGGCACTTGGCACCACAGTAATTGCCTCTTTCTTGTTTTAACCATTTGAGTTAGCAGCTCCTTTGCAGCCTCTCCAGCAACTGTATTATTAAACTTTCCCTCTCATCTCCTGAAGTGAAATTAAATAGAGAATACAGAGGTAGTCATAACTCCTTCCCAGTGAAAAACCCAGTGTTAACTACCCAGCCAGAACTTCAGGGAGAGTAGCTGCATATTAGATTTTCTGTGTATGTATTGTAGTGAAGAGCCCACTTTTATTTGCTTGAAGCAAAGGTTATTAAGAATAAAATAATATTTTTTGAATCAATAACTGAATTTAAGATTTTTTTTGCGTTCCTACTGTTTTTAAAGTTTGTGGTTCCCAAAACAGTAAAAGAGCACAAATAATAGAAATGTGGAAAGCTTCAGTGTCAATTACGATTCTGAAGAATGGCTAATAGCAAGTAGTATAGTTTGAAGACAGAAGGTGCTACCATTTTACCTATATCAGAACAGAAATCTGAGTTAAAAGTAAATCATAAAATTTCTTCTGACTGTAGTGGGGCCAGAATTTCTTTCTAGACAGCTGTTCAGATACTATCCCAAGCAATTATTCTTTTCCTACCATCATTTAGTCTTTACTATGTATAAAGACCTGACCCTCAGTATAGTTTATCGCCGAAGTTAACTGCATAAATCACACAAATAATGCTGGCACTCAAAAGCATCACAAATTGTAATCTTTTAACTTTTGGTAAGATTGAAATTTGACAAGTCACAGAATATTACTATGCCTGTTGAACAGCCAAAAAGATGAATTGTGATGAAATCAGCCAAATATGGTATCAGCTCAGTAGTATGTGACTTTACGCTGACCCTGGATATTATGGGATTATTGTAATTTTAGAAATTTCTACCATCCTTCTTACTTTCTGGCAAGGCATGTGAGAAGTCAAAGATTAAAGCTGATACTGATTTTTTGTCTTATGCCATTTTGTCTGGGAACCCACTTGAATTGTTGCCACACTGAAGCAGAGCAATATCTATATCTGAGATGTAATTGAGAGGTGATGTCTAGATATAACTTACAGGGCAAGTTATCTTAAGGAGTGACAGAAAATAAAATGCTCTCTAGAACATCCATTTTTGTTCAGTCATTTCTCGAGCTTGGATTTGTGATGCTGGTTTGGCATGCCTTGGGTTCATGTAACAATTTTTTCTAGCAAGTACTATGTCTCCATAGCTAGCATTATAAAATAATGCCAAGATCGTCTTGCCCAAAATAAGTGCCAGTTCACTTTATAAAAGAACGAGCAAGTTTGTATTTACTAAAAGCTCTTAACATTTCTTAAACAGCAAAGGTATCTGAATACATTAAGAAGCATTTAAGCATATAAACTGCAAGAATACCAAATACATCCCAGGAATAACATGTTGAAGTCTGTTTTGTATACTTATTTTGCTAATATTACTGAGTGTCAGGTAAGTATTGTAGCTGATCTTCATTTGACACACTTCCCTTGTGTGCATATTAATCTCTGTACAGTGACAACATTTTCTGTGCCAATATTTTTAGTAAATGTGGAAGTACATTTATCTTTTATAATACAGTCTAGTTGTATCAAAATAGAAGTTTGCTTTTGCGACATAGAAATATTTTTCTTGTACCTGATAGTGTAAGTGAAAATTACAAATAAGGAACAAATTTAATTGAACTAAAATATTAAGTGAAAAAGAAAGCATTGTTGTGTGTAGTGCCCAATCTCTAGTTTCTGAACCAAATTTGCAATTTACATAAGAATGTTTTTCTTGTACATCTCTGCTATGCCAGTAAAATGAGCCAGTTTACTCTCAAGTCCAAACACCAACTTCAAAATTGCTCTGTAAATTTCAGTCAGAAACTTATCATGTGTAAAGCTAACTATCACCCAGAAAGAAATCTTCAGTTCTTTCTACTATCAGTAGTACTTCAACGATGCTAACAAGTAAAGGCTGTAATATATTCTAGCTTGAAGTTTTCTTTATTTAAATACAGGTTTGAGACGCTATTTAAGAATGTAACTTTATGGAGTGTGTGTTAGTTGTTCCCAAACAGAAAAAAAAAATGGACATAGCAAAATGAGGCAAAGGTAGTTTTGCATTTAATAAAATGAAATACAAGCAAGCTGTTGCTCCAAATGAAGTCTGTGTTAGGGTTATTAATTATATTTTCCCCTTTAAGTATCTGAGAGTGGAATTTGTCCTAAATATTTGTGCTTTCTGTTGCAAGCTACTGCATCCTTAAAACAAAATGCAATTAATTTCAAGTACAATGCAACTATCTGATTTTTAAACAAAAGTTTTTCAGAGCAAAGAAAGGAGTTCATTTCATCATGTTTCACATTTGAAGTGTGATTAACATACATATGATTTTAGTTCTTTAGCATTCGTAAGTCTATTTATGCAGACGGACTCCTGAGCCCAGACTTCTTTGACACAAGAGTGGGATTTGGAAGGATGTGGCGCTATGCCTGTGTTGTTGCAGAACTGCAGCATAACTAGAGGAAAGCTGATAGCGATCTGTTTGGTCACTGGAAACTAGCCAAAATATCCAGATTTTGTGACAAAGCAACTGCAGCTCATCAAACTATCATCAAAATTATGACTAATGGTGATACAGAGGTGTAAATGTCCATCCTTCTTTTGTGGGTATATAGAATATTTCTCTTTGCTTTAGAAAAAACTATTTTTGTTGTGACTATTTCTTTTGTTTTCAATAGTGTGTGACATAGTCTCACAGATACAAATGCTGTATTTATTGTTGAGCCTGTGTATGGGCTGGACGATAGGCAGAATGAAGAAATCTCAAGGCAGACCTCTTCAGTGGGATTCCACTCCAACATCTACAGGCATTGCTGTAGTAGTTGTTGTTACACAGGTTTGTATTTTATATTCATTCTTATACTGAAATATACAGCTGCTATTAAGTATGACAGAACTGTGAACCAACTAATTTCAATATTTTATGAGGGAGGGAGTATCAAGACTGGAAAAAACCCCACAGCATAATGTGCACCCAGTATGTCTAATAGGTAACAACACCTTCTCTTTACTTTAACAATTTAAGGTGTAGCTCCACAGTATGTTTTTGTTCAGCGGTAAAACCACTTAATAAGTTCCCACAGTTTTCCAAACTTATGGTTGTGCCAATTGTTTGTAGCATTATACTGTAAACCAGATCAATGGAATGATCTGATTGCAAAAAAAAAAAAAAAGGAGAGACTTCAGCACAGTCATTTTACTGATCTGATTTATAATGTGGCCCTATAAATAGTTGTAATCAGTACAACAGAGGGGTTGTGAACTACATTGTGGGGGCTGACAACATGCAGCATGAGGGGAAAGATGAGGAAAAACTGCTGTGAGAAATTCTTTCTGTCATCAAAAAAATTGAAATCCTCGATGTCCTCTTAGAACCACTCAAATAGGATGTCTAATGGTCTTTTCAATCAATATAAGGGAATTCTTGAAAGGTTCATGTGCATGATTGGTCTTGCAAATATACAAATGGTCTGACACATAATTTCATTCAAATATTTTCCATTAGTATAAATTAGAAAGTCAAGTAAACCCGTAACTTGAAAGTAAATTGTAATGGAGATCATCCAACCCCAGTGGTGCCTTTTGTAAACAAATTTTTTAAAATCACAACATAAAGACAAGAGAATCTGAAAGCCATTGAGAAAGAGAAGAGCAGGGGGAAACTGGAGACAGTAATGAGGAAGAGATTATAGTGAAAATTTTGTGCCATTTGAGTAGTATCTGTAATTAGTGTTGCTTCCAAACTAAATAAGTGGACTGCTAAAACATTAAGAGTAGCTGGAAGCTGACATTTCTTGCTAATTAAGAATATAAACCAAAGCCTATTAAGGTCAATGGGACTGTTGAAACTTAAAGACAGGTTCATTCCACCTTACTTTGACACCCATCTAGGACCAGAATTTTTACATGCTGGTAGTAAAGAAGACTTCTAAAGTATTTAATTTTATTCATGTATCTCCACTTGTACATACATTTGGGTGTGTTAGTACTCTGTCACTTGAGACTGGAAAGTTTGTTGTTGTTGTTTCCTTTTAACTACACAGAGAAAGGACACTCGGTATCATCAGCTTCATCTTTTTTTGGTTGTTACCTGTGGTAAAAATTAGGGTAGGTATCATAGATAGATGCTGCTTCCCCCAGCACTGGTTCATTACACATTTGTGTTGGCTCTTTGAGCGCCTCTGGAGCATTGGTACAGTTGGCTATCTTACTTGTCACCACAAAGGCACAGCTCTACCACATCTCTTCTCCTGGTACCGTTGCGAATGTCGAGTTTGGCAGGAGTCTTGTAGGAACAGAACATGGATATCAGAGTATGTCATTGCCTGGGTGGTTTTGCATCCCCGTCTCAGGGTCTGCTGTCTCCAGAAAAAGTTCCCTGACACCAAGAGTGTCCTTGTCCCTTCTGGAGAGGATGTTTTCCATCTCATGGTTCAGTACATACAAAATACACCTTCTGCCAGATTTCTTCTCCTTAATACAGACTGTGGATGTTGAACTTGGGGGAGCAGGATACAGACTGCATCATCTCTATCAAAGGTTCTTAATTCCCTGGGTTAGTCTGTTGTTCACTGGTCTGTCTAGATTGATGTGGGTGTTGGACCTACGGTAACAGGGCAGTCAATGAGCAGGTTTAATGATTAAAAACCTAGAGTAACCTTCTTTCTGTCCTGCTCTTTCCCAGAGATTCTTATGGGAGAGCCAACTTCCTCCTGTGGCAGAGGTTGGACGGACTTACGTAGGTAATCAGGGATGTTCTCAGGACTTGCTGTGAAGGGTGCTGGAAACCACATGCATTGCCCTAAAGCAGCAGATAAAGATTGAACCATGTTAATTTTATTGACATTCTACACTGCCTGTCCTCATCTCATCTTCAGGGAAGTCAAGCAAGCGGACAGCCTGGGAAAACATGTTATTCTTCAACTCAGCTGCAGGTTTGACTGGCAAACTATCTGACCTTGTTTGCCTGCTACTAGTTCAAATTACTCAGCAAATTTTCAGGGTTTTTTTTCTCCTCTTTGTACTGATGCTATGAATTCTTTCTTTTTGTTCTTTCAGAAACACCAGCAATTTCCCAGGCTGTGTTTACAGGTTACCATCAGTGTAGGGTGGACACAGCCTCCTAGTCAGCAAACCTCTTGTGGTCTTTGCGGCTGCAAAGAGGTAGCATCTCAAAGGAGGGACAAGTCTGCCATTCAGCATCTCCCTTTGCCTTAACTTGTTCTTTATTTCAGCCTCAGAACAAAAGATTCCCAGGACACTCTGTATTCATTAAAGATTCTACTCTCTGCTGCTCACACACAAACCTTGTTCAAAATTTTATTGATGGCAGGCCTTTCCCATCACATAGACCTGAGCAGTGTGAGCTTTTAGGGCTGATCAGAGTGGAGGCAATGATTCTAGAAAGATAGTTGATCACTTTGAACCTGACCAAAATGACATAGAGTCTTACTGCATTAGACATCATGCTTCACAGGGGTTCTTAGGTACACCCCAAAGGTGTGCTCAGAATGAGCTCTACCTTTGACCTTAGATCTAAACCATTTTTTACTGTACTGGCATTGCATGACATCAGATATCCAAGTACTAGATACAGTTAGAAGCAGCTAGTTAATCCACTTCACCTTGTTGCTACTTTTAATTTCCCTTTTTCTTCCCCTTGCCTCTCAGAGATGATCCGTCCCATGAGAACCTGCCTTTACTGGAGGTTGATATGTTATCTTGGCTTGCCATAAAGTCAGTGTCGGCAAAGCGAAGGGGAGGAGGGGTTCTACCGTAATTGTTTCCTCGTGAAAAAAAGAAGAGTGTCTGGTTCTTCGTTGTATGGATGTGGAGGTTCAACTTGTATATCTGGAACATCAGGATGATGTCCGTGGCAAACATTCTTGTAGCATTTGAAGAGGAAGACCAGTACTGGACAGTGGTTGATGTCCACTGTGAATCAAGATAGGTCAGAATTACGTGCAGGTGAAGTCAGGCATTTTGAGCAGTGTATTAGGTAAACAAGGAGATGGTTATTCTCCTTTGCTTTAGGAAGAAACAGTTGTGACTTTAATGTTGAACATAGCTAGTGCGAGTCGGCTCTTCAGCTACCTAGCTCATCCAGTTCTTTTGTCTACAGCCTAAGCAGAGCTGCTGTTCTGAATAACAATTAGAATTACCCCCGATTTCTTCTCAGAGCTCATAGTTTTGCTCACTGCCAACAAAAAACATTGATATCCATTTCAGCAGGTTGGTGTCTAGGTGTTTTTTCAGCTTGTTGCTGCTCTTGCAGCTAGGTGAGCTGATATATACCTTTCTGTGGTCAAACTAAGGAACTTCAGGGCTTATTGACCTTAATTTCTCAGGCACAGCCAGCCAAAAAGATCTTGACTTCAAGATCATGCTTGTCTATGAGAGCTCTTCCTTCATTGAGAATAGATTGCCTAATCCATTGTAACCTAGAAACACTCCATAGCACAGATTTCTCTTTTACAGGATTCTGCTTTTCTCTGGTAAGTGAGAACAGTCCCAGCTCATAGTAAGAGCAACGACACAAGTTCACCTTGTCTGAGCTTCCAGTGTGTTGCACTGATGGTTCCATTTGTGCCTCTAATGCTTCAGCCTTCTGCTTATTCTGGAATAATCTAATGAAACTGAAGGAAGCTGGACTTCTCTGATCTTGCATTGCTGTCACTACACACAGTCTTTGATCAACTGATTCCTGTGTTGTTTACACTCTTTAAAGGGCTAGTCCAGAGCATACCCTGCTGTCAGACACTATTTTCCCATGAGGATTTGGACTTTGTTCTCATGATTCCTTTACTCCAGCTCTTTGTCATCTTCTCATGAAAGTGGCTTTCCTTCATTGCTGTTACTGTTGGTGTAGGTTAAGGAAAATCCAAACCCTCATGAGCTCAATTCTTTAAGTTTAAGCTATCCCTGTGATCTACCTCAAGTTTCTGCATAAAACAGTATCACAGTTCCCTCTCCATCAGCCTTCTCCCCAGATGCATGCTTTTGTCAGGAAGATTCTAGACATAGGAGGTGGTTGGGTTTTTTTATTTTCTCAGACAGTGTATGTCCAATCCAGGGAAGTTAAATACTTTGGCTATTCCCAAGTGTAAATATCGCAAGGGGAAATGCTCTATACAAGACTGCAGTGATTCTGTAACTGGTAGAGCCCTTGTTTGTTGCCTGAGCATGTTCTACCTGGACTGAAATAACTTCTGTGATAGGAATTCATCAATTTCATGCCAAAACTAGTGCTGTAGACCCAACTTTACTAAATACTGTGCTGTATCTCAGGGTTTCAGGAGCCATTTAGTTTTATTTCAGTCTTACTCCTTGACAGAATTCTCAGTCAAGTAATTTGATTATTTGAAGGTGTTTGCTTGGGGTTGCTCAGAAATAGAGTGTTACGGTGGGAGCTTTTGAAGCCTGTTGGTCAGATTGTTTGCTAGTAATCAGTGATGTTCAAGACCTGCATGCTTCACGTCTGTCCCTCTCCCATCCTTCCATTTTCCATCCAGGTAGTTGAGGAGTGACTGAAATGACAGCAGTCATGCTTGCTGTGTCATGGCCTAGGTAAGGGAGGGGAAAAGCACCAGAGTACTCTCTGAGGATATTCTAAGTCAAAATGATCCTGTCTCAACTGATGAGACTCAAGGACACACAGCTTTGGAAGGCACAGGTGGATTACACTTTTTTTTTTTAAAGTTAATGTCAGTAACCTTTTTGTCTTTATGTAGTTAGTGTAGTGAGAGAGCCTTTGAATGTGTTCAGAAAGGAATCTGACTAATTTAGATTTCCAAATTGAGGCATACAATGTTTGCTTCTGAAGGCCTTCAGAGCTACCTCACTCATATAAATCAAATTTGCCTACCTTTCTTCAGAAAGCCTGCTTCATTAGGCACCTGAAACCTAAGTGCAAGTTAGATGTGCACAGTAGGTGGACTGGATTCCACTGTATATTAAGTTCTTAAAATGCCATTCAGCTGCTACATGATGCTGGGAGAGTTTAAACTTTATGGGTATTCTAATTTATTAACGTTAACATTCCCAGAGTCTTAAAAAGGTATTCTTCAGCAAGGCCCATTTTTTATGCAACAAGTAGGTGCCTGCCTTCTACCCAACTGAGATTCAGAAACTAGGCACTTCTTAGTCTGTTTTTCCTTAGAGAATCTATCAATATTCTTTCTCACAGTGCTCCTACAAAATTGGATTCCGCAGCAAGTGGAGATAGTGCTGAGAGTTAAGGAGGATTGCTATCTTTCATGCAGTTATCTGTTGGCTAGAGCACTTGTCCAGATGTTGGAACAGTATTTGGAACCTGTGACATTCCCTTTCCTAGACCCTAGGAGGTTTCCGAGCCGATTGCTTGCACAGTCAGGCTCGCTCGCAGTTTCTGACCTAGCTGATGTTGAATTCTTTTCTCCTCAATGGCACGGCTTCAATAGAAGGGGTGGAGAGTGGCCCACCCAAGAACAGCCTATAGCCTGGCAGTTGGGGCACTCTCCAAGGAGGTGGGAGATGCGAGTTGGATATCCTTTAGGCAAAGAAGGGAATTGTGGGAGATCCAAGTTCAACCTGGGTGAATGCTTGAGCCTTTAGGCTACTGTATAAAAGGGGCAGCAGCACCACCCTCTTACTTCCCCATCTTTGAAAAGAAAAGTGAATCCTGTTAGGATTTTGAAAGAAAAGGCGTAGTCGCCTGCCTTTGAAACAAGCTTTACAGGTTGTGGATCACAAGTGGAAGGAGACACCTCCCTATAGCTCTGTGAAATCATTTCAGTGGGCTTCCTGCTTAATAGACCGACTGTTTAACTGGATGATTATTTTGGATCTTATGCTAAGGTGCCACATTCCTTCTATCCAAATTAGAGGAAACTTTAACTTGTAAAACTTTCTAGAAGTTACAGAACACAAGAAGTGAGACTCTGTTTCTGCCAGTTGCACTTGGAGTAGTAGGTAGTGTCAAAAAGCAGTTCAGACTAGGGGTTTTTTTGGATAACATGGCAGTCTCCAACAAGCAGAGTGGAGCATGGCCAGTTGTGTAGATAATGTAATCTGTGATGGGAAAATTAATTGAGGTTTAGTGTAACCTTGTTTACTCTAAATGTACTTTGCTGTTTGTGTTCTTTTCCAGAGCTTTTTATTAATTTGGGAGCAGCTTGAAGATACGAATCACCACAGCTACCATTCACACTATGGTTTAGCAAGTGGACTGCTCATTGGCCTCAGAGTTTGCCTAGCTTTGTCACTGGCTGCTGGTCTTTACCAGATCATCACAGTGGAGAGAAGCACGCTGAAAAGGGAGTTCTATATCACCTTTGCCAAAGTATGGGTTACATCAGGGAAACTGATGCCTTCTACTGTAAATGTAATTGTGGCATGCAGTTGACTGAAGCACTAAACTCTTTTCCTCCATAAGAAAGTTAATGTTTAACTGTCTGATTTGATTAAATTGCACCCTGTCATCATACTCTGAGTAGTCATTTTAATTTGACAAGGAGTATAGAGCTTTTTTAAACAGAAATCCCACCTTTCATTGTGTGGTTTTCATTCTGTTGATTGAAAATTAAACAATGGGTTCATAAAATAGACAAAAATGTAAATGCAGTTCCTCTAACTGTCATCTCTTTCTTCTAAGCTGGCATGTAGTCATTTTATAACTTATACTCATATTCTCTTTTAGGCCTGCATTCTCTGGTTTTTGTGCCACCCATGTCTTGCAACCATTGCTGTAATATTCAGAGAATATCAAAGAGAAAAGGTATGTACAGGCAAGATAAAAGAGATGGAATTTGAATAGTAGTTGTTCTTCATGTTCAGTGTTTGTTAGCAAACTCATGCTCTTAGGCTGTTAATCTTATGACCCCAAAGCAACTTGAAAAGTCTTAGTCACACAGCTCTCATTGATGCTAATGTGAGTCATATTTTACAAAGGCATACAGGGTTTGAATCATCTAAGGGTAATCATTTCTTGGTTAAGGGAGGGAGAGGGGGAGATTGTTAAGTCAAAGGAAAATGTAGAGGGGGTGTTCTGTTTTATTGTTTGCTTGTTTGTTTTTTAATTAAAAACACCTTGGGGATTCTTTTAACAAAGCTAGTAGAAAGATAAATCAGTGGATTTTTTTTGTTGTTTGCTTTTTAGTCTTCATCCTTTAAAAGCTTTATGTGGCTAAATAGGTCAGGGAACCTGTAGCTGAACTGTATTTAGATTAAGAAATCTTTTCAAATACGTAGTTTGGTTTGTAAGCTCTAAACAGTTAAAAACAAAGGTGGACTCACTGGGTTTCTTGGTTGCTTAAACACATTGGGAACTAGAGAACTAGTGTGTGGAGCCTGCCATGTTCAGATAAAGTGCACTACTATTCTCAGGTGATTGACTACCTCATTCCAGGGTAGAGTTTGCTGCTTTTCTTTAAGGTTATAACCATCTGTGCATTTGTATGCAAATATTTTCAGAGATTGAGCTTTTATTTGTGTAGAGGCTATGTAAGGGAAAGAAAAAGGTTCCACTGAAAATGTATATTAAATTAAATACTATGTTTGATTTTTTTAAAAAAAAATAAGGAAAAAAGAAATCTAGGGAGAGAAAAAAAGACTCCTCTAGAGCTACTAACGAAGAGACTTTTTGGTTGTTGCTTGATGAAAACATCATCAGGACAGGAGGGTAATCTCTCGAGGTAGGATCAGTAAAGGAAATTTGTGCAATATTTTGAGATTTCGAGCTTATTGAAGGGAGAGTAGTGTTGCTCTGCTCTTGCATTTGAGCAAGTTTAACCATTGTATGCAGCTGCAGTTCCTACATTATGGTAATTTAGCTGTGTTGCCTTCTTTAAATGCAATTCAATACAATAAAGAAACGCATGATCAAGAAATACCATAGTTATTTAAGAACAACATGTATTTTGAAAGACTCTCTGTACAGAAACTTATACTTTTGCTTTCTCAGAAACAGTAGTTACCTTTATGCATTTGATAAATACTGCCTTACACATCTTTTAGAGATGAAGAGGCTTGCACTGAAAAGAGGTCTGGCTAAGTGAGACTGATAAATCACTATCCTCACAGCTCCATGATTGTGCTAGTGCAAAGTGTTTCCAGGCTTTTTTTTTTTTCCACTCTGTTTGTTGTAAGAATAGAATATCTAAACATCACCTCTGCTTGTGAAACTGCATGGGTGGTGAATTGCAAGTCTGAAATTCCCCAGAACAGAGACTGCCAGAAGGGTTCTGTGACTTGCCCAGGGCTATCTACTGATTTAAAAACACCCAGGTGTGAGAGTCTGAATCCTGGACTTGAGATTCAAGTTCAAATCTTTTGTAACTGCAGCAGTATTAAAAGGTTTAAAGTTGAACCTCAAGCACTTACACAGTATGCTGATAGAAATTTATTGTGGGTTGTTTTTTGCTTGGGTTTTTTTTTTTTCACTTTTTCCTTTTCTCTCTCTTTTTTTTTTTTTTTTTTGTCTCTAGATTGTTACCATAGGTGTTATCCTCTGTCAGTGCATCTCCATGGTTATCCTCTACAGACTTTTTCTATCTCATAGTCTATATTGGGAAGTATCTTCACTGTCATCAGTGACATTGCCACTAACAGTATCCTCTGGACATAAAAATCGGCATCACTTCTGAGATGTTTAGTAAGAATACATTATGTAATAAATGTGCAATAATGACTGAAATATAAAGGTATTTTTGTCACAGGTGTGTGATACGTTGGTTTCACTGGAAAACTGAGTGATAATATCAGAGCACTTCAGAGACCTTTGGTCTGACAAGGTCCCTAGATTAATCTGTTAAAAAGTATTGTGGAGTGGAAAAATCCATAATTTGCATAATTTTTAAAATATTGTTTATGTGTAGCACGTGGTGCTGAGCTGTATCACGGAAAAGTACAATGCATCTTTTCTCTCATGTTCACAGACACAAAAAAAAAATGTCCTTGCTTTATATCAATACTAGGTTTGAAGGTCTTATAAAATGCCGTTCTTAAAACATCTACAAGCTCAAACAAGTCTGAAATAGGCCAGTTGTGAAATTGGTGTGATGTGTAACAATGAGTACAAGTTCTTTTATTTTCATGCTTTAGAGAAAATGCATTTTATGTATAAGTATAAAAGAAGGGGAAACAAAAGAGGGGGAGAGTCCTCTGGAAAACACATGTAAAATGTTCACAACTGAGAGAAACTTTCCTTTATTATTGGTGTAAAAGAAAAGCCTTTTTTACAACTAATGTTCATACTGGTTAAATTTTTAATGGGAATGAAAGTAGGGTTTATATCTGCCTTTTTTTTTTTCTAATTTAACTCAAATTTCTTCCAGTAATGAAGGTCTAAACAGTATTTGAGGCTTAGAAGACATAGCAACATAAAGGTAATTAAAACAGCAGGCTTGCATCTTTTAAAGAGGAGAAAAAAAAAAAGGCAAAGAAAATGGAATGGGTGATGTGGTACTAGAATTTTAATCCTGATATAATTCATTTCTGTTACATTGAGGATTCAATCATAATTAAGCCATATACACAGATTAAATTAACAGAAGCATTTCAAATAAATGTTGGTTTCAGTCATCAACTACCCATGAATTCCTGCCCAAGGATACTTAATCAGGATTAAATTTTCTATGAATAATTGAAAAACAAAATACTCACTGGATTTGTTATAATCCATGTTGGCACTGGGTTCTAAGTAGTTGCCATCTTCCATCCATTGTAATAAAGCCATACTACTTTGTGATGCCCTAGCATTCAGAAAGCCAGTGTAAATATATACTTTATTGAAGTGCCTATTTATTGAGTGTGATTAAATCATGCTGACATTTTTTTCATTCATAATTAGAACATACCTATTGCCGTTGTGACTGAAATCTTTCTTTTTGGATTTAGTTTAGTATTTGTCAAATTTTAGACTTTTTTTCTTACATGTGTGTTTCTCCACAACATGGATTTTATTTTCTAGTAAACGAATGTTCCTTCTTGACAGCCTGTATTTATTTATGTTGCTATCAAAATGTGAAGACACTGGGTTTCTAGCTTTAAAATAGCCCTAACTTTTCTATTCATGTTTGCCTCATAGTTGAAACATAAGTCTATTCCATTCTAGTTTAGAGGCAAAACTAGACATTTGCCTTTGACTAAGGCAAAATGGCAACATGACAAAGTTGCTCATTAAATCATCTCCTTTCTTATTGTTTGTAATTCAGATCAAGAATGGCAGGTTGAGGCTGGAAAAGATGAGATATTATGATTTCACACAATCTTCAGAATGATTAAAAGATTAATTATTACATTCCTCTGATAACCACACAAAAATATTATTGGTTAAAACTTCAGTCTTTATTTCCCTGCTTATCTCTGTACTTTTCATCTCCTCAAGAAAAAAGCATCCTGTTTTTGATAAGTCTCCAATAATGCAGTAGGAGAGTTCTATCTGTCCTCATGTATAAGACATGGAATTCACAGGTGAAAGAGAATTTTCTGATAGACACAAAAACTACTTTACAGTTTATGATCCATCATGACAAAAGTTTTAATCTATGCAGAAAAACCTGTATGTGACTTTCAGAAGAGGTGCTCTATTTGTCTTATTCTCCAGAAGTATTTTCTTACTTCCTGTAGTGCGTCTGACTTCGATCGGTCAGTATTAAGGTAAACGGTATCTTAATTTCACCTTATAAATATACCCTACAACAATTCATAAAATTAATTCATAGTTAACCTGAACGTAAATATGAAGCATGAGATGTCATCTCTTAATGTTTTCCAGATTGCCCCATAAAACAACAGGTAACATTGTCCTCTCTTAGTTTGTCATTGAATCCAACGATTTGAAAATAAAATTTTAATTTTGCTATTAATGTAACTGTAGCAATTAAGTATCACTTTCTCATGGTAAGCGGTACAAAGGACGTGCGTTTCTGCCCAGGTCTATTAGCATCTTTCATAAACGACACTCACCAATTTCATGTTATTCGATCATTAATGCGTACTGTAGCAGTAGGTCAGTATGACTGCAATAATATTCAAGATGTCAGTTAATTCGGTACAGGATATCTTTGGGGAGAGTCTTCAAGTATGACTAATTTGCAAAGCTTCGTACTTACCTGTACTCTAGCTTGAAGCTTACTGCCCCTGGATCATGCCCGAAGAGTGGTTTGAATATGGAAAAGCCTAATCTCTTCTTCCTAACTTACATCTTCTGTGAGACCAGCTGATAAGATCTTGCTTTTTTCATGTTTATTCACACAGTTACCCATTTTATCAATTTGGTTTCATAACCTCCTCTTGAAAGAATAGCTTCCGGCCTTCTTTCAGTTGTCTTCGATCAGTGCATCCTGACTGGAAAACTTTTTCTTTCTCTTTTTCTAAAACATGCTCTCCGTCACCAAAAAAGGAAAGTTTTATGTTGCAAACTGGGGCTCTTGCATACATCTGAGGAACTCATGGTGCACCCTACGTCAGCTGTGCCTTAGGTGACAGCAGTGGACAAAAGCACTCCTTGGGTAGGTGCGCCCGTAGCCCCGGTGTGTAAGTGGTGGGGGTTTGTGCCCGCTGAAAGCTGCCGCGTACCCGGGGAATTCTCAGGAAGAGCTGCGGCGGCTCCAGGCCCCCAGCCGCCTGGCTGCTGCGAGGGGCTGAAGCGTGTTTCCCCCCGAAGGCAGCGCTGCCGCTGCTGACCATGGTCACCAGCACTGTTTAGTTGAGGTCAAATGACAACGTCTCGCTTGAGAGTTTCAGTGCATTACACAGTTCTGTTTTAAATAAAGTTGCAGTTACAAAGTATAATAATTCTGTTGCCTGCACGTTTCGGTGCTCGGAAAAGATAAGTGTATATTGATTTGACTGCGAACTGAAGTTGGTTGTGCTCTGAAGAAATCCACTTCTGTGGTTGAGAGGGCATCTCCTTGCCAACCGTCACCTTTTCTACTGGCACAGACGCCAGTTTGCGTCAATTATGATTTATTGGTTGCGTGGGGAGGATCCCAGTTCAGGAGAAACAAGGGTGAGATCACCAACTCAGTCTACGAGACCCCCCACAAGCTGTGAGGTGGGATCATCTTGCACTGCTCCCGACCATCCGTGTGGAGGCTGGAGCACTTCTAGGGCTGGTCACAAGTCCCCTAAGCTATTCACTCCCCTTCTGTGTGGAGTGTGTTTATTGTACATTTATTTAAAGTGCTTCAGGTAGGAAAATGAATATTTACAATTAAATATATGTAAATGGAAGTGGAAAGGCTTGATTGGAAAAATATCAAGTTTCTAATACATATTGCTATACGAAGACCTCCCACACAAGACAAACATTTATAGTCAGAGCTAATGAATATTCCTTTCTGGTTCCTGTGCCAATGGAGAGCCATGGAAGTATCAAAATCTTTTTGTTTGCATCTCGATCCTCTACAGAACTGGAAGAATATTTTGTTTGATTTGGCTCTAGTTTAATCTGCGCAATGTTATGCACAATGTTGATACAATAGATGTTTATTTGGCTGGCCAAAGCCGATGTTACGCTGTACCTTTTAACTCTTTTTGTGTGACTGTGCAATGTGCAAAGAGCAGGTGATCCTTGCAAATGTCAAACATTAAAAGAGAAAGTATTAAGCTGTTTTTCAAAGGATCCTTCTTTTCTAACCACAGTGATAGAATTAGACTGTGATTTTCCAGGGAACAGTAAGTTCCGATTCCGGGTTTTCTTAAACCATTATTTTCTGCAAGTCTTCTTCCTGTCTTGCGAATTCCATCTCTCCCACCGCGCTCTGTCTCTGCCCTCCCCTCTCCCCCTCTCTCACACATATGATTTTGAGTGTAATGGGTGTCATTTCTCTCTCTATCTCTCCATCTGTTCCCACGATCAGCACTCGCAGTCCAGCCCCTGCTTTGCATCTAGTATGCGTATTCTCTTTATCCTTGGTCTGGTTTGATTTCACGCTTTTCCTGTCTCTCCTTTGCCCTCTCTACCATGTCTTTAGTCTCCCTAGCCATCAGGGACCCGAGGGTCTGGTTTGACATCGCAGCTAACTGCTAGCTGCCAAAAAAAGAGTGTCCCCGTTCCCCCGGCTGCACGCTGCTCTTGCTTCCCTGGAGCTGACACTGGCTGTCACCTGGCAGTCTTAAGTGAGATGGAGTTGAGGAGTTAAACTGGTAGAAAACTCAGCCTTTAGCAGCAGGAGAAGGGAAAACAAATTAGTTCTCAGTGGTTTTAGCTCACTGAACCAGGTCATCGGGATTTGATGAGTACCGGTGGCGCTGCTGGGGACGGGGTAGAACAGGCACGTTGAAGAGGGGCGAGATCCCTTTTAGAAGGGCAGCTGCAAGGTCAGCCAGGCTTTCCGCAAACCATCAGCCTCATAACTCCTCCATCTCTCTCTTTCCTCGACGTCTTCTGCAGCGTTTTGCATGCTAAGAATTGACCTGACCCTTCCCTTAACAGCTCTATTTCAAAAGTAGTGTCAGGAGTGGGTTTTTTCCCAGCAAAAGGAAAACTGTTCGACTGCTTTAAAGTATTTTAAAATTAACAGGGTCGGTTGTGCCTTTGCAGCCTTACAAAAGGGGCCGGGAGGCGTTGTGAGCAGACCCCAGTTGGAGGAAGGAGTTTTGAGGGGAGAAAAGACAAGCGCCGTGAAAACGGCCATGACTTGAGCGGGTGCCAGGTTTTTTTTCAAGAGGCGGCAGCGCTGTGGTAGAAGGCAACCCGCGAGGCCAACACAGCTTCTCACACGGTCTGCCCCTGGGTAGGGAGACACTTAACCTGACCAACTGCAACCCCAAAAGCAAAGGTTTCCCGCAGCGGGCGCTCCGGAAGGCTACTTTTAGCTATGGGTTTGTTAATCGGCTGAGCTGTGTGACTTGGTGAGGCTGTGGTAGGCACGGCGAGGATCTGTCTCGCCTCGTGGTCGAGCGCTGACGAGTTTGCCCGGGCTGGCGAGTGAGTTCGGCTTTTAATGCTGCTGCAACAACAGCCCCCCCCCCCAAAAAAAATTGATTCACAGAGACTGCGAATGAGCAATCTCAGGAATCCCTGCTTTTTTGATACAGTAGTTAGAACTGTACGTGTGCCTTGTTAGAGTGGATACTTTTTTTGCCTGGTTTCTGACCCTTTGAGCCTCTTTTAAAACAATGGCATTATTTTCAAATCAAATTTTATCAAATGAACATTGGAGTTGTTAAGAAGAGATCAAAATTTACATAAGACTTCTATTTAACCTATTACCTATGAAAATTTACTTCAGGCTGAAACTTGTTTTCCAAAGTTTACAGCATACAAAACAAATGGTTTTTAAAATTTCCTTACTTATGACTACCTTAAATTGTGTTTTTTAAAAAGGGGGGCGGGGGGGGAATCTTGGAACCTTACCAGTTTCATTTGCATTTTGGCTCTGATGTAACTCAAAATAGATTAGATTAAAAAAAAGGAAATTTGGCAAGTGATTACTCAATTACATGATTTTACTGCTTTGGTATTTTGAAAATAAAAATGAACAGATCTGTTTTACTTTGAAAAGTGCCTGGTGCACGTGTGCTGTAACCACTTTTCAGAAACCATATGGAAGGTTCCCTACGCTGCATATGGCAGTGCTACCCAGGGCTCAGATACGTATTCCTGCGATAGACTACACAGGATCCAGCCAGGTCAGGGAATTTAATGTATACATTCAGATAATTCTGTACCGATCTCTATGTGTTCCTCGTTCCCCTTGAATCCCGCGCAGTCATGTCTCCAGCGCTTCCCTGGTAGCCGCTCCTCTCTAGCCTTCGCGCCAAGGGGAGGAAGCCTCTGCTGACCCCTGGAAGACCAAGCAAGTGGTGGCAAACTCCCTAGAGTAACTGAGCACTGATCCTCCGTGTGGTGAGGGCTGGGGTAGTACTATGCCTTAACCTGAGAATCGTCGGGGTCATCTGTTACTTCTGTCACCCCGGTTTCATTAGCAAAGTGGTCGGAGGAGAGGGAGCATCTGTCCCTCCGTCACTGATGCGTCCCCCTGGAGTGCCTGGCGCTGTGTTTGTGGCTTTCGGGTCTCCGGTAAGTGCAACAGTTTTGCAAATGTATGTTCGGTGCCATGATCTGGTCACTCGCCTGTCCTTCTCTGGAGAGCCTCTTTGGTTCTTCCACGTGCACGTGTGCAGCTGTCACTTTGGTGCAAAGCGCCACAGCCTGCGTCTGTTCCTGCAGCGCAAAGCCAGCTTGCGTGGTGGTGAATTCGATCAAAATAACAGCAACTTCCGATGACAGAAACCTTACTTAGGGCCATCCCTGCCCTGGCAAACTGCAGCTCTTCCAGTTGGTTTTAGTGGGGACTGAGGCCCTCGGAACACTAATCCTGGTGTAGCAATGATGGTGCAGACCCAGAGTGCTGACGCACGAAGAACAGAATGTGTCGGGGAGTTGTGAGAGGTGAATAAATGCCCTTTTTGAAACAGTGGCGCAGGACGGAGGTGATGGATTGCAGGATTCCACTTGGCTATCGAGCCCGTGCAGCTTCAGCAAACTGGCCCTGGCTGAAGAGGGGTCCCTGCCTAGATGTCCCTCACACAACGCGTGTTGCGGAGGGGCAAGCGTTCTGCTGCCACAGCAGGAAGACCCGGCTTCTATCCCGCTGGTTTAAGAGTTACCATGGCACACGAGACTTGGTTGCCCTCTGTACATCTTGGTTTCATCCCGCTGCCTCTTACAAGGAACTGGTTTTGGCTGCTACACACCTGATGGTTGGC
>CM030007.1:58572618-58580118 GCA_017639485.1 Pluvialis apricaria
TGGTGCTCAGCCCCTCCGTCCCGGCCACCCCCGGCGTCACCCCCGTGCTGCCGGGGAGGGGTGGGCATCCCTGAGCCACGGGACTGAGTCCCCGAGCAGTGGGGCTGAGCCCTCCACCTGTGGGGCCGAGTGCCATGGGTACCTCTGCCCATGCTCTGCCGTGCCCAGCCGGCTTCCCAGGAAGCCAACGTGCCCCCGGGAGCTTTTCCCTGACACCGTGTGGACGTCTGGGTTCGAAGTGGGAGCAGACCCAACGCGGTTGTGCGAGACGCAGGGCCTGGCCCTCGCGCTGCCCTGATGCTGCCAGCCATGCCGCGGGGACAACGGCCCCCCGCGTTTCCCGGTGTAACTCGTGAAAAGCTCATCCCCAGCCTAGTTTTGTCAAAATGAACCAGCTTTAAAACAACTCATTACCAAAAAAAAAAAAAAAAAAAAAAGAAAAATAATGTTCAAGCTCAACCAGGTCACTGCTGAGCTTTTCATCTTCCATCCCTGGCAGATTTTCCGGCCCGTGGACACGCACGGTGATTTTCAGGCTGGTTTCCGAAGGGAGGAAAGGTTGCACTAACCAGGCAGTGTGTTTCTGTAGGGCTCTCCGGTGGTCCCCTTCTGCAAACTGCTTATCTCTTTGGCCAAATTCAGGCAAATCTGGCTGAGGGAAGATGGTCTCGCAGCCTTTTCTTATGGAAATGGGCGGCTGGGTACAGGAGGAAAAACCCAGTCCGGTGATTCCAGAGGGAAAGACTCCAACACAAGCTCAAGCCTATGAATCAGCCATAGAGATGATGAGCGTCCCAACCCAAGGAAAAGTTTCAGACAGATCTTGAACATAATTCCAAAAATTAGGCCTATTTCCAGCCATAATCCACAATTCCATACAAAATGCAGGTTTGCTTAGCCTGGGACTGCTTGGGGAGCTACAGCACATGGACGCAGTCACCTACACGGGGGCTTGAGAGAAGCACTGCGCATTTCAACTGTGACGCTTTTCCCGCTCCTGTCAGTGTCCGCGATGATTGTGATTGCTAAAAATAATAGCAGTGCAAATAATGTATTAAGAAGCAATGACAAATAAGTGGATAGGAGTAAAGTATATGGAGTGAAAGTAACACAGTTTGCTCAATCTTCAGATATGATGTTTAGGTAATGTTAATGCTTTTGTATTTTGTTTTGTATTGCTGTTCTACTCAAACATACGCTAGAAATACCCATGAGATTAATATCCTAGCGGGATATTGCTAATTACAGCAACATACTAAAATCATTTAGATGTGTGACCATTTATGTATATAAGTTCAACTTTCATATATGGTGCATGTGTGTTTCCTCAGAGGTCCCTGTCTTCCGTGGGAATGTTGCTCCTTTGAGTAACAGCGTGACGACGAGAGCTCACTACTGTGACCTTCACCGTCGAGAGAGTCTTCATTCGAATTTGTTAAAATCTACAGGTAGAAAATGGATATATCCTGCAGAACCACCAAGGTGTAAGTTGTGATAAACCAGGGGGAGCAAGTAAAATGACAATGTCAAAGTGATGGAATATTTGCTTCTGTGAGTGTGGATTTCTTAAAGGGCTGAAGGGAGCTTTATCTCCTCTTCCCCTCCAGCATCCATCGACGCTGTACATACTCCCAAACTATGTGATAGGATCACAGCTGTGTGATTACATGGCCTCCTATTCAGATCAGAGCTGGATCTATTTCTCTTGTGCATCGGTCCGTCAGGAGAATCTCACGCATCCTCAGCTTTCTGTCTGTCTGCTTTCTTGAGTTTAACTAAAGCCCAGGCTTGGTCCCAGCATTTGTATCCAAACAGCTGGATGCAAAGTAACCTTGGACTTGAGCTGGCACTTAGGTCCACAATCAGAATACCTTGAAACCACTCAAAATAATCTTGACTTGAGTTGGGAAGGAGCTGTTACCTGTTACCCTTGGGAATGGACTTTCCATGGTGTGTGGCCAACGCTGCATCTCAGAACTTCATTTGTGGTCTGTTTGTCCAAACATGCTACAAGCATGTTTCATACCGTAACTTCATACAGAAGATGAACGTTTGTCCCACAGAGCTTATGTGGTGTCCTGGAGAAGACTTGTCCCCACTGTGAAATCCTGGAAGATATCTCTGGTGGACCTTCCCTGGAATTCAGCCCCGAACCGAGGCTCCCTATAAAGGGTCTTTACGAGCTTTCCCACTGCCTGCTGTAGGTCTGGGATTCAGAGCCCAAGCCCTAGGGTGATGTCTTAGGGTCCATAGTCCTGGGTGCTGGAAATGTCTTACAGCCACATGTTCTGGGAGCTTCCACAGCTGCCTGGTGACAGTGCCCTGAAGAAGACCCATGAAAGAACAGCGGTTACCTCCTCAACTGCAAGATGCAAGGTATGTATTTTATTTGGAAGTTTTGGTGTTCTAAAAGGAATTTTTTTCTCTAAAAATGTCCAGGCTGTGGAAAACCATTTTTTTACTGAAATGAAAGGTATATAAATAAATATGTAAAGAGAAGTAAATAAATGTATATAAAATAAATAGTGTGCATGTGTGAGTGTATGTTTGGTTTAAGTCTTGACAAATGAAAACTGTGCTCTTCAGCCCGCTCTGCTGCTCACACAGCCTGGGATACGTTCCTGGGACTGGAGCACGAACAAGCCCAGTGTTCAAGTGTACAAGCCAACAGATCATCCAACGTGCAAACAGGACAAGGAAAGGGCAGAATCATCACTCATATCAGAATAAGCAGCCATCCAGCCCACCAACTGCCCTGATTTTGCTGAGTGTTTTGCTGGTGCAATTGGAGAGATCCACTTTAAAGAGAGATTGGGAGGAGTACGCTATACAACGAACCTCATAGGAAACTCCTTACACTCAGAACCGGGCAAAGCTGGAGAGGCTTGAGAGGGAAGGTGAATCAATGGACCATGAAGATAGTGTTAAAAGCACAAGAAAGGCAGAAACGCATATAGCAACACCATAGTTGAGGAATAAGGTGGGATAAGGCGCGCAGTTGTCAATGCTAGCACCACGGTCGTGTTGAAACTGTTGAAAGCTGTGTGGAGAAAAGGGGCGCAGAGGAGGAAAGCACAGCAGGAGGTGGTCACATGGGTGAAGGAGAACCCTGGACTGTTATAAAAGGGTAGAAGGAAGATGGACAAAAGATATTTGTCAAAGGAATTTACATTAATCAAAATTATCTAAGATGACTGGGGTTTGGTTTGAAGGACAGTAAGGGAAGGTCAAGGCTCAGAGGTGTTGGTAGGACTATTAAGCAAAGGAGGAGAGTGGAAGAAAATACTCAAAGCCTAAGAAACTAGCGTCTCACTCTGAGCTGTGCTGAATTAATGCTGATATGTTAAAAATCATGAAGATAAGACATTTTGAAAACAACTACAAAGGCAGAACTTGAGTGAAGAGGGATATTCTATGCTGTCACAGTGAAGGTGGTAGATGAAGTTGTCTTCTTCTCTCGAGTCACCAGGGAAGGGAGAGGTAAGGGAAACAGAGGGTGAAAGAGGCAAGTCTTTGGGACTTGGCTAAAAGACAGTGTGAGCAGCATGAGAGAGTTGTCACATCCCTGAGCTGGAAGAAATAGAACTGGAAAAGATCACAACCCCCCCCCCCCCCAAAAAAAAAAAGCCTGAAAGAAATGAATGCTGAAGAGCGTGGCTGCAGGTGTCAGAGGCAGCTGAGAGTTTGAGGAGGATGAGAACAAACCATGGGCCAGAACTTGAGAGAGCTGGATGGAAAACCTTGAGAGAGCAAGCACAGGTGGTATGTCCGAGGGTTGGAATATCTTCTGCCATCAAGAGAAGGTGTTTATTGAGGTGGGATATTGGCTCGTCTTGCCACTGCAACTAGCATTAGTTTGCTACTAGATGTCCAGCTCTATCGGAGCTTTGTGGCGTGCTCCCAGGTGACAGGGGTATTTGTCACAAGTATTATAATACCTGGCTAAGGCGGACTTGCTCTGAGGTTATCATTACTTCTCCACAGCTGATCATAAATAAATATTTTAGTAGGTGACTTAACTCCCCTCCTTTCAATTTATGGAAAGGTAGCACAAGACAAAATTAATGTTTTCTTGTAAGTGTGGGTTTTGGAGATTGACAAAATCTTCATCGGTTGCATGGAAGCAATACCTACAAAACCAGTGCCCCATAGAGAGTGCCCTTTCCCTAAAACCTCGCAATCTTATACCTGAATCCTTCAAAAGTGAGAGATCTTTTTCTTCGTTTCCAGCTAGAGGAAAAATATTCTGGTCTTTTAGAGGGAACTTGCCTTGCATACAGCTCATTTGATGTCATAAAAATTACTATTGAGGATTTCAGAGCAAATAAATCAGAAAAAAAACCCAACCTGTAAATATGTCTTCAACAATTGTTTTGATTAGTAACCTTTAAATAATGTGTCCTAGTCGGTCATCCAGGAGCTAAGTTTGTCACTAGCTCATGTCAGAAAAAGAGCATTCTCAAGAATACTTATGAGATGTAAATGAAAGCCTAAATTTTCCATGTAATCCGCTATCCTCTTCAACTTTTCACTTTATTAAGCAGAAAGGAACTTTTACATGAATTTAAAAAAATGTTCCTATAAGTGATCCAGGTGCAACTTCAAGAGGGAGCATGTTTTCATCAGGATTTATGACCATCTGAAGAGGTTGGAGCCCAGAAACTAATTAATTTATTGCAAAACATCAACGGAAAAAAAAAATGGGTAAAAGCCTGGTTGTAGTGAAATCCGTGTTAGAGATGTCATTCTCCTTTGTGTGGTCTGGATTTTCCCCACTGTCTTTCATCTGTGACCAATATAAACCCGATGCAGTTGCTTTCTCATTACTTTTACATTTGGGACTTTTTCTATTTAAATTGCTGAGATTATGTTAAAAATATAATATGAATATTAATGTTGCTGCTTTATAATAAAGTAATCTGGGCGCGACAATATGATTTGATTCGTGCAGCTAGGCATGGATGGACGTTGTTTATACAAAATGTTTTGGTAAATAGTGGCCAGCAATACTGGTTCCTGGACTATTTGAATGCTGGCTTGTTAATTGTTAAATTTAGCTGATGAGCTGCAAGAGCAAGTATTATTTACCCTGTATGCAGAATATTCAGGCCATAAAAACAAATTTCAAACATACCTTTATTCTTCAGTAATTACAGTAACAAGGTCAAGAAAGGCTGGTCAAGAAACGACCACAGCCCAACCGCCATCCGGACTTGGGCAATTACAGCAGGTTTTAATGAACTGTCATTGCCCAGTGACACCCATGAACGCGCATTCGAGAAATTGGCTCAGCAGTACGCCAAAGCCGGGGGCCAAAGCTGGCGATGGAGCCCCACGGGGCTGACCGTGCCCTCGCCAAAACCACGCGGGATGCCCACACTGGGATTTGCAAAGGAGGCTCCCCCCCCCAAAAAAAAGAGGTGCCCGCTGTCCGTCTCCCGTCGCTGTCCCTGGGCTGTAGCTAGGCATCTTTTTGAAGCTGAGCATCAGAGCCTGCAATCAGTTGCTTCACCCAGGTCCGAGGTTTCCACTGGAGCTCTGCGTGCCGAACAACGTCTGCCTTTTAACCTCGAAGTACCTAACATGAGATGTTTAATTAAAGCACCCACGGAGGAATCACAGGGCACCCTTTCCAACCCCGCTAAGCTTTTCCACCTCCTGGTCTCCAGGGATGTCACCCTCCAGCCCACAAAGCGCCCCGGTGAGAGCAGAGCCCTCACCTCCACTGTCCCATGGCCAGGTGGGTCACACCGGGAGCGGGAGGAGGAAACCTTTCCTGGGAGAGAGACGCGGCCGGGAGCTGGAGACCCATCTCCTGGGCGAGAGAGCCACTCTGCAAAGGCGGGGAGCTCACGGGCGACGGGGTAAGCCTCGGGGTTGCCCGATTTGGGCTCCCAGGTACCTGTAGGCAGGCGAGAGGCTGGCGGTGCGGGGCTCAGGTCTGGGGGGAGCTCCAGCAGGTCCGAGGAGCCCCGGCCAGGTTGCCGTAGCGGGATTTTCCTGACCCGCTCCCCCGGTTTTAGGTTGCCACATTGACTTCTTTAGCTGTTAAAATCGCCAAGAGGTCCCGAGGCGGAGCGAGCCCACAGGTGTGTGTCCTCCCCTCAGGGTTGGGGTTTTGCAGGGGGGTGGTTGCGTTTGGGTAATATTATTATTATTATTATTATTTTCCTGAGAAAATAAATCAACCCCATCCTGGTTACAGCCCCCGAAGGAGAAGGGGTTCGTCGGTTCCAGCTCGGGGCAGAGCGGCACCCCTTTGGGAGGGGGGGCGGGAGGGGGACACGGACCACCCCTGCACAGAGCGGCGCCGGGAAAGAGGGACCCCGCGATGCTGAATGCACCCCCGAGTAAGCCCCGGCCGTCCCCACAGCGGGTGGAGCGAGGCAAAGACCCACGGAGCTCTGTCCTGGGCTTCCCCCGATGGCTCCCTAATTCGCGGGTCCGCACGGTCTGCCCCCGGGGTGCCCTTCGCGGGGTCGGGGCTGGCACGGAAGGTACCGGGGAGACACGGGGGAGACCGGGGGGAGGCAGGGGGACGCGCCGGGGCGCTGGCACAGCGTCGGGCCAGCAAAAAGCCAGGGAAGTCTCGGGAGGGTGTGTGGGGTGTCGGGGGGAGGCGGCTGCCAGCTCCGTCCGGGCGGGAACCCGTGCCCGCAGCCGCCCCGTCGGGCCGCCCGGGGAAGGGCAGAGGGGGATGCTGCCGGCCCTGCCCCGCCGTGCCGCGGGGCTGTTTCACCGGCTCCCGAGCAAACGGTGCCGGGAACGGCGGCGAGGAGCGACGGGCCAGTGCCCAGTCCCCCCCCACGGCCCCGGCGGGGAGGGCAGCCAGCGGGTGGGCTCGCCTCCCCCTCCCTCCCCCCCCCCGGGACGCCCACCCGGGGCACGGGTGGGATGCGGAGGGGTATGTAGCCCAGCCCAACTCTGCTGCTCGCCCCGACCTGTGGGGTTGCGTGGGATTTCCTCAGCAAGGTGTGAACGGGGTGCCGGGGACGGGGACTTTGCCTGCCGTGAGCCAGCTGGCGGGCGGCTGCGCCTCGTCATGCTGAGATGTTTGAACATGGGAAGAAACAGGATCGGCGCTACCGATTAACTCCCGAAGTATGTTGAAAATGCGGTGTCACTTGTCTTAAGAAGGGCTTGGTTTTGTCTGCGGTGCTAATTGATTTCTGTTCAGGCTGATCCCTCTTAAAACATGAACAGATTTAATGGTTCTTACTCCCGAGCTCTATGCTATAGAGATAATTTGGGTTATTAAGACGCATTAATAAACAGTTAATAGACACCCTTTTTTTCCGGAGAGGTAAGCTCTCCTGCAGTCCGAAAGAAATGAGCAGCCTCTACCGAAGCCTCTCCGGCACTCGGGATCAGCATTCACTGCCCACGCGTGTCAGAAATACCCTCCAACTGGGGAAGTGGAGGTGGCTTCTCCCACAGAGCCCAGGGAAGTCCTCCGGCGTCTCACGGGAGTGAGACGGACTGCAGCATCTAAACAAAGGA